>SRQH01000013.1:0-101156 GCA_018360345.1 Claviceps sp. LM84 group G4 | reverse complement strand
AAAGGATTGAAACGTGTAAACGGCAAGTCCAAATACCTGAATACGGGATACTATCTCCTTTGGGCATGGTTTTGAGGTGTTTTGGGCGTTGTGGGAAAAAAAAAAGGGAATCTAGAGTTGACAGTTTGGCCAAGTTCGAAATTTGATCGAGCATGTCCAATGGTGGGCCGTATTGGCCCTACGATTGCAAATACACAACCGTCCAGGGCTCGATGAAGCTCCACACAGGGTTGACTACATACATGATAATGCCGTGTCCTGCCCGATAGAAAGGCAGTTGATAGGTAGTTTGCGCTGATACAGTTACTTCGGATCATGGCCCGCTTACAGAACAGGTGGTCGTCAAACGGCATGGCAGGCCCTTTAGGCAAGTTGCAAGTACTTTACAAATGAATGCCTGCTGTTCCCAGTCGCATTTCTCCCTTCCCTGACTGGCTCCTACGACTCATCGTCTAATCATCTAATGAGAAGTGGTACTCCTGAAATCGACAGCGGCAATCCAGTTGCCTAACTACACATCGCAGAATTTCCATATCCACCATCTCACCTCCCCGATCAATACGGTTGCATAGCTTGACAAGCCGTTCGTGCTCGGCATCTTGCGGTAAGTCTTCGAAGAGCCAGGAGCCCATCAGGCAGATTATGATGAGAGGATCCAAAATCTCAGCAGAGATTACCGCAGCGTCAAGACAGGCAAGTCTCACTTCTACAGGACGTGAACCAAGGTATAAGGGATCCAAACAATAGTCCAGATTAGCACGGGCTAGCCAGAATAGACGTCGTTTCTGCTCCTCGTCCCAGGGCCCAGTGATGAGATGCACGGGCACCACAGGGGGTGTAAGCTCTGGCATTCTCGAGAACGTGAGAAACGAGAAGCTGTCTGGCGAAATCCGATGTGCGACAGCTCTCTCGTAGTCGGCCTCGAAGCAAGCGCGCGCATCGAACGTCGACTCTCCCATAGAATGCTGGAGAGTATGCTGATGATAACTTTGAGGCGCATAAGAGGTGTCCTCCCCCGGACTGTTCCTGCCTCCCCAGTCATCGTGGTGTTCAAAAGATCTGCCTCGAGCATATTTGTCTGCCCAGGCCTGCTGTGCGCTGAGGATGAAATCAATGTCCGCCCAGGGCAAAGATAGCAAAGCGAACTGAGAACCATGTCGGAAAATGGGGAGGAGAACGCGAGCGGATTCAAGATTCTTGTGTCAGAGGATGCGATATATGCAGTAGACTTTACCTGGACAGATGCTTCGTCCTTGACCTCCTCATTGCCAGGCTCTGCGTACTTCTTCCACACAGGATGAGACTCTAGCACATACTTGTTGTCGAGGGTTACATCCCAGATATCGTGGTCCGTGGAACGCCGTCATGAACAGCCGAAGGCGAGTAGCTTTCCCTGACAGTTTGGCCCCTAGCAAAGGACTGGAGCGAGGGAGAGCCAGATTCATCGAGTACAAGAAAATGCTCTCGAGTCTCGAGCAATTCCAACGGCAGATTTTGGAGCGAGAGCCGACTTCGAGAGGGGCACCTCGCGGGCACCGAAGCCGGTGTTTGTTTCGCTCTCTTGCAATTCGGCGGGGGCGTGATGGACAAAATCTTTTGTGTATTGCCCGACTCTGAGTTGGCGTAGGGCTCATTTCGGGGTTCAGGGGGGAGATTATTTCCTGGGCGACTTTCTGGGCTGGACAGTGACACATGCTGATTGATCACCTGCTTTTGGCCTCGATAACTACTGAGTCTGCGGCCTGGATATCCTCGATGCAAGATGGTGGTGATGTTGTCGGAGCCACGATGTCAGCAAGAGCATGGCAGGTTTACAGACGAGATGTGGATGAAAAGCGTTCCACTGCTTCATATGTGCACGGATACGGACCTGGTCCATGGGTCATGACTTCCAAGTTCCAGTTTCAGACGGTCAACAAACCGAACTACCAGGTATGTATGTACCTATATAATGGCGCGTAGGAGGTACTGCACCAAATAGTGGCCAGACGGCTGCGCCCACTCTTTGAGTCTTTTGTGTAATTGTTCAGGGAACTTCTCTTGAGGTATCACAACTTTTCGTCGCGTCACTTCAAAAATCTTCATCCACAAACCAAGTCATCATCTTTCAGGAGCGATGACGACACCACAACGTGAACGACCTTTGGAGCCATCGGTAAACATACGACGTCTCGCACGAGGAACCGCGTATCATGTATGGTCGACCATTTCAGCAGGCTTATCAGCCGCGCACATTGCGATCAAAGAGGGAACCGCCAGCCTGTCCTAGTATGCGAAATTAGAAAACGCTTCGCTCATCAAGATTGGGCAATGGGGCATACCATCTACCGTATCTCACATGAGTCACATCGTGGGCGAGAGCGACCCGTCTAAGCTTCCAAAACATGATATGCAATCTCTCACAACAGTCTTTATCAGGTCATCTTTCATTACCATGAGACAGCTTACAGACAAATGCACTCCCCATCTTTCCACGAACACATCCAGGAGGCACCTTACGAAAACTGGTGTCATGCATGGAAAAGCCGTGCAACGCTCATCTGAACAAGATGAAAATTCCGAGAAAGAAATTAGAAAACAAGACTCAGATTTGCTCTTCGGTATAGCTTTATGCCACTTACGTGATAATTGATTTCGTCGCGTTTTTATTAATATTATGCGGGTGAATGAGGTCGAGATCGCACCCTCAAACTTATAACTTCGATGACTGCTCCCCAAAATGGACTCAGCTCATTCTAGGGTCGATGATGATTGATATTGAATGCGTGGAAGAAAAGAACAAACGTGTCATCGATTGAGAAAGGCAGCCTGAAATGGCACGTATGATGAATCCCCAAACTTTTGTAAGGTCCCGCAAAGAGATTGAGATAGATATGTGAGAGGAGATTGGAATAGAACTTGTTAATAGGCTCATCCATGATCCATCCACAGCATGCCTAGCCGACTTCAGGCGATGATAGAGTCATAGACTTCGGCGGGTGATACACTGTGACGGCTAATCTGTTGCAGCTCTACCCGTTGCGTTGCACCTATAAATCTCCAACTAATGAGCCGGTTCCTAGTACCTACCAGCTCAGTGTTCTGACCTTTTTGGTCGGATCGGCAGGGATATCCGATCCTCACATACACCAAGTCCTGGCTCGGTCATCTCACTACTCAGAACTCTATTAAAACTGCATATACAGAATGCACTCAATTGCGTATCTCTAGCATACGAGTTGGCCTGACATCGTCTAAGTGAAGTCATTGCGTGTCTCGATCAAGAATGGGCCCAATGTGGCGCCGTGAGGTGTTTTTGCCATGGGGTTGCGGCGACGGCTCAGCGTCAAGCACCCAGCAGCTATTAATATTGTAAATGCTCATTATTGCCCTAGCTGGCCGTGTCATAGGTAATTCGGATACCTGCCTTACATAGATGATAGCCGTGAAACAGCATGACCCTCTGAGCAGCCAATTCCAGTTTTGTTGCTGTCGATCCCAGGACTGGACCCCTACTACATTGAGAAGGAATCACTAATATGCCATAAACTCCTTGTGGTAATCCAGCCCCCTCACTACAAATCGCAGAATCTGCATATCCAGCAACTCACCTCCTCCATCGATGCGGTTGCACAGCTTGACAAGCCGTTCGTGCTTGGCATCTTGCGGTAAGTCTTCGAAGAGCCAGCAGCCTATAAGACAATTTATGATGAGAGGGTCCAGTTTCTCAGCAGAAATCACCGCAGCGTCGAGACAGGCAAGTTTCAATTGAACGGCACGTGGGCCAAGGGATAAAGGACCCAGTTTCATGTCATAGGAAAGTTTTGCACGTACGAGCCAGAATAGACGACGTTTCTGCTCTTCGTTCCACGGCCCGGTGATGAGATTGACTGGCGCCACAGGAGGAGTAAGGTCTGGCATTTCGAATAGCGTGGCAAAAGCGAAGATGTCTGGCGAAACTCGACATGCAAGAGCTCTATCGTACTCGGCCTCGAAACAAGCGCGAGCATCGAACGTCACCTCTCCCAGAGAATGCTGGAGAACATGCTGCTGGTAACTTTGAGGGGCATAGGAGGTGCCCTCCTTGGATAGACCGCCCCAGTCACTGTCGTGGTCAAAAGATCTGCCTCGAGCATATTTGTTTGCCCAGGCTTGCTGCGCGTCGAGGATGAAATCAATATCCGCCTAGGGCATTGATAGCAAAGTAAACTAAGAGCCATGTCAGAGAACGAAGAAGAAAGTAAGCGGACCATGTTTCTTGCGTCAGAGGATGCGCAATATATGCAATAGAATTTACCTGGAGAGAGGCTTCTTCCTTGACCTCCTCTCTGTCATTGTACCCCCAGTATCTCTTCCGCTCAGAACGATACTTGTCAAGCCTTGCATCCCAGATATCGTGGAATGCCGTCATAAAAACCCGAAGAAGCGTAGCTTTCCCTGAGAGTTTCGCCCCCAACAAAGGACTGGAGCGAGGGAGAGCCAAATTCATCGAGTATAACAAAATCCTTTCGAGCAATTCCAACGGCAAAGTTTGGAGCGAGAGCCGACTGCGAGAGGGGCACCTTGCGGGCACCGAAGCCGGTATTCGTTTCGTTTCATCGCAATTCGGCGTGATGGGCAAAGCCTTTCCATGTATTTCCCGACTCTGAGTTGGCGTAGGGCTCATCTCGAGGGATAGAGAGGAGGTCTTTTCCTGGATGGCTTTCTAAGCTTGCCACTCCGTGCTTATCCATCACCTGCCTGGGGTGGTCTGCTGATTACTGAACTCCTCGGTGCGAGATGGCGGCGATATTGTCGAGACCCGAAGCTACAATGTCAGAACTCAGCACGAACACGGCAGGTTTACAGATGAGATCTATACGCGGACACGAACCTGTCATCTGACGTGGGCAGCCTGATCCGTGACTTCCAAGTTTCAGTGAGTGAACAAGCCAAACATTTTAGGTCCTTACAGCGCGTACTTCTATCATAGGTAGGTACCTGCCTTATTACCTAGTTTTTTGGTAGGTGCCTGATACGATACCTGGGCGATTGGCGACTTCCAATCTGTCTATTTGACTACCTACCTATGTTCACGTGTCTGGGTACCAGGTACCAACGTATATACGGG
The DNA here is from genome assembly GCA_018360345.1 of Claviceps sp. LM84 group G4. NCBI lineage: Eukaryota > Fungi > Ascomycota > Sordariomycetes > Hypocreales > Clavicipitaceae > Claviceps > Claviceps sp. LM84 group G4. The sequence goes on along the minus strand of SRQH01000013.1, from coordinate 96,067 downwards.
CTACGTATGTATATGGAGCCAGGTGCCTAGCACCTGTCGTGGTCCATGGCCAGGTTGTAGGAGGTAGATATGTATGTACATACTTCGGATGCCCGCCTTGCATAGCCGTGAATCGGCATGTCCTTCCTCACAACCGTCATGGAATGCCTTTATGAACACCCGAAGAAGCGTAGCTTGGCCTGAAGTTTCGCCCGCAACAAAGGACTGAAGCGAGGGAGAGTCGGATTCACCGAGTACAAGAAATGCCCTCGAGCAATTCCGCCGGCAATTTTGGTGCCGAAGCCAGGGCCCGGGCTTGTTTCGTTGTCTTGCAATTCGGCGTGATTTGCAAAGATTTCCTATGTATTGCCCGGCTCTACATTGGCGTAGGGCCATCTCGGGGAGGGAGGAAGGTATTTCCTGGACGATTCTCTGAGCTTGCCATGCTGATTGAATCCCTGCCTTGGGTTCCAGTTACCACTGAATCTGTCGCTCAGTTCTACTCGATGCGAGACGGCGGTCGAAGCTACCCTTAGGTTTGCTGATGGGATGAATGAAAATGTTTTCACTGTTTTGTTTGTAGCGGTCACAGACCTGACGTGGGCAGCCTGATCAGGTTCCTCTTTCCAGTGAGTGAAGTCAGAAATCAGAAGGTAGAAGTTCGCTGATCCACTTATTACGAAGTACCAGGTACCTTAGGTGACCAGGTACCTAGGTACCTAAATGTACGAACTTGTGGACCTACGGAGTATGTACCTACATACCTACCTACCTGTTCCTACTTGTACATATGTGTACCTCTTGTTGGCCCGCGCGTCTCCAACTCCAATGAAATTTTGGGTAATTTTCGCAGGATCCCGTTTCGTTGGTGAATATCGGCGTCTTCAACAGCGACAAAAAACCACGACAGCTGCTGAGCCCTTGATGCTGAGCCGTCGCCGCGATCGTCGCGCTCAATGCTAGACACTCAGACTGCTGGATGATTGCCCTTTTCTCCTGCTGGCATTCCTCGTTCTTCGCTATGCAGCCCACCTTGAATTCGCCCGTCCCGTCACGTACGCTTCTTCGCTTCCTCAAGTCGCAATCCGACGCAGCCTTCTCGACACACGGCAGTCTTGGTTCGCATAACCTTGCCAGTACCAGTGTCTGTCGACGGGATAGAGCGGCATATGCTGCAAAGGCCTTCAAGGCGCGATCCTTTACCACCACCGCATCCCCTCTTACATGCCCCGCGGCTCGCTCAGGTTTCCCGGCGCGACACCCGACGAGGCATCAACGGCTTCATTCGCCAACGCCCGAGACCTTTTGCAGAAAGTCTTTTTGCACCACAGCCACCGTGAGAAAGCAGTCCGATGCGAAATCGAGGCCGTATCTTTCATGGCAGGAAAAGCTTTGGGGTAGCAGCGCCAAGAATGGCTCCAAGCCGCTGAAGCCGGATGATCTCCCGCAACACGATTCTTTTGAGCAGAGTTCGTCCATGTTTGCCAGCCGTCGTATACTGTCATCCAAGGCAGCGCTTGAGCCGCGACTAAGGTGTACGGAGGTGGATGAGCATGGCAAAGTCATTCTCGCGGACGGAGAGTTCAAGAAGACAGAACTTATCGCCAGGGTGAGTTGTGCTTCTCTTTCTTGTACCTGGCCCAGCAGCACATATTTTTTTTCTTGACTGTCTGATTATTCTCTCAATTCTTCTACCATCTCAAATTCACAGCTGATACCGTATTTCTGCTCCAACAGTTTGGTCTCAACCCCCGCGACCTTCGAAAAGTCGACTCCTCGAATCTACCCCATATCCTCGTCCGACCATCCGCCATTCTTCTCAACCTCCTCCACCTCAAAGTCCTCATCAAGCACGACCGGGTTCTGCTCTTCGACGCTTACGGCTCCAAGACGTCATACCCGCAATCCGCATTCATGTACGACCTTCAGGGCAGATTACAGCAGAGACAGGCACCGGCTCAGGGCTCCAACGGTCTTCCCTACGAGTTCCGCGCGCTGGAAGCTGTACTCATGTCTGTCACGTCGGAGATGGAGGCCGATTTCGAGGCCGTGCGCGAACCCGTCATCCGCATTCTCAGTGAACTCGAGAACGACATTGACCGAGACAAGCTGCGAGTCTTGCTGATCCTATCGAAGCGATTGAGCACGTTTGAGCAAAAGGCCAAGCTGGTGCGGGATGCTCTTGAGGAACTCCTCGAGGCAGATGACGACTTGGCGGCCATGTATTTGACGGAGAAGACGCGCAATGTCCACAGAGCACTCGACGATCACACGGAAGTGGAGATGCTGCTCGAATCGTATAATAAGCTGACGGATGAGATTGTACAAGAGGCGGGTAATCTGGTGTCGGGAATCCGAAACACGGAGGAAATGTAAGAACCTTTCCAGTTTACGTCCCGTCGTCTACTTTCTTAAGACTTTACCTCGCCTTCTTTTCAATCTTCACCATTCTTCCCCGTCTATTCTATGCTAACCTATCCTCAGCGTCCGAGCCATTCTTGACGCCAATCGCAACGCCCTCATGCTTCTGGACCTCAAGTTCAGCGTGGGCACACTTGGCCTCGCCATGGGCACGTTCCTGGCTGGCCTCTACGGGATGAATCTCGAAAACTTCATCGAAGAAACCAACTGGGGCTTCGTGTTCGTGACGGGCATGTCGAGCTTTGCCTCCATCTTGGTCTGCTGGTACGGCCTGATCAAGCTGCGTAAAGTGCAGCGCATCAAGATGATGCGCAACGAGCGGCCGCACGTTCCCCGGAGCGCGTACTACCAGTACCAGTACCCGTACGGAGACGAGAGCGCTCTGGGCCTGCTTGATCCGAGGAACCGGGAGCTTCTTCGCCGGGCGCACATGCAAAGAGGCAATATACCGAGAGCGCGATGCTGGTATAAGTTTTGGAAGTGAGGTGAGGGGGAGTGGAGGGTAGAGTCAAGGGCTAGCGCTGTCATCGATGAGATTGAGAGCATTGTCGCCCGCGAGTGACGCCATGTGTTGCGCATATATCTATGGAAAGGGTGTTTGGAGCTATGGTCATCTTCACGGATTGAATTAGTGGTATGTATTGGCTGTCTTGTGTGTTGTATTATTGCATGTTCTACGCACTTTTTTGCTGGCGTGGATTTTCACAGCGGGGAGATACTTTTAACTGTATATCCCTAGCGCACACTCAACTCAGTCGTGGTTTGGGAGAGGGAACGAGGGCAAGAATGCGTGGCGATGTCCTCCGAGGCTGCGTGATTTGCTCGGCCTGTATGAATACCTAGACATTTTTGACATATCAAAGTAGGCAAGTGCAAAAGGCAACATTGCAAGAAGTCGACTTGATTGATACCTGCTTCAGACTTCACAATCTACAAGGGTAGGGTTAATTAAATTTGTGCCTCTACTGCACTAATGAGTAGAGATGTGTAACGCGATCGATACCTGCAACTCTGAAAGTGAAAAATACTTAGCTTGGGGGCTACTTAAGTCTTAGCCCAGGACTTGTAGTCTGCAGACATTGCCCAATTTGCCATGTACATAGGTACTCAGGCACTTGCGTGGAATAGAGTCTGAGAATCCAGGTACACAAGATTCCACAAATGCGTCACCCGAAAGATCTCGAAATTCAGAAACACGTATGCATGAAGGGGAAAGCCAGCAAATCCAAATAAGCCAGATCGCAAATAACCATGACGCAATACACACCTACCTCAAAGAATGATTCAATGAACGAAAAAACTAGAATGAAGAAAAAGGAGGCAAAAAAAAAAAAAAAAAAAAGAGGTCCCTTTCCAGTGACGCGAACCATGATGTCACAGGTAACACATGCACAGGCACAGGCACAGTATGGCCCACAGGCACTGGCGGAGTGAGAACACCGGGCCACCGGCACTATAAGAACGGGCCTGACACTAATAACAAGATGGCAAAGGCAAGTTGCAACACGTGGACCACTGGACACACCAAACACACCAAACACACAACATAAATCATCATAACAATGAACACAGAAGAATGTAAGTACCTACACTGCCATGGAAGTTGAAACAGTACAACATGGTGGAAAACATAATAAATTGCATCTACACACCTACGCGCGCCACATCCCTCGTGCAGAGTCTCGTGCAAGCCAGTGACGTCACCCTAGCCCCGTGCCCTGTTTTGAACGCCCATCTCGCCTTCTCTTGACGTATCCATGCAGGGGGACCAGAGCGGTGATTGGGGGATTCCTCACATACAGGCTTTTACCCGGTGGTGATAACGCAGTCGTGGGACGTGATGGGAGGCTCGTGCCTTGGTTTTGAGAACCGGTGTGCTGTTCGGTGAAGGAGAGGAGAGGTGTGAGGAGGCGAGGTATGGTATATATGTAGGTAGGTTGCCGTTGGCTTGTTGTTTCTCAGGAAGATGACTTTTTGGGACAACAAAAAAACAACAACGTAATTCTTTATACATACATATACGAGACTGATCCAGGAAAAGACCTTGGGTTCACGCTGCTATCTCGGATTTCATATCATCATCCAGTCAAGCTGTTCATATCATATACATCAACAACAGCCAAGAGCAACAACATCAATTGAACAAGTCAACTTGCTGAAAAACCAAAAAAAAAAAAGGATCAACAGCCAATCGACTACGTTTATACCTAGCCTACATCTCAAGTCTATCGAAACTATCACACATACACGCATCGTAAAGTCGGTTCACCGCACATACGTCACCATGGGCGGCATACTCTCCTGCGTACGTCTGCAGACTACTCCATCCCTCTTCCCCTCCGCACTCCAATTTCCAGGAGTTCCCAACTATGTAGGTATACAATTACACAGGCCTTCGCTAACACGGGGTAGATCAAATCCGCACTCGCCACGATTGGCAACTGCATCATGGCCGTCATCAGCGGCATCGGCGGCATCCTCCAGGCCATTATCAACGGGATAGTTTCCTTCTGCGGCATCATTGTCCGGTTCCTGACGTGTGGATACTGCGGGCGATCGCGAACGGGAGGCGGCCGACGGATGAGAACAAGTAGAGTCTGAGGGAGGGAGTCGTGATGGAGCAGGTATGTACATAGCTACAAGAGGGGAAGGATGCGTTGCGCTGGTCAAGGTGGGAGTGATTTGTAGGACGCGGAGATGCGAGACGTGTGGAGAAATAATTGATACCCGGGACGGAGATGTTGAAGGTTAGGGAATTGGCGAGAGATGCACACTTAGGTAATTGCTTGCGGTAGTTTTTAATCCATGCAACAAATCTGGTTTTTGTCATCCTTGGGGTCGACAATTCTCTACTTGACAGTTATGTACTATGCTTCTCTTATATCTGCGGAAGTGAAGTTATGTACCATGAAATGAATAGAGAGATATACTCGTTGCGATCGTTTTATTCATCTTACAATTTTTTTGTTCATACATACCTGCTGAATCCAGTACCTACTGTCATGGGGTATCCTTACATCTCCACGTCTTTTATTTTCCTCGTCTACCCGTTCTTCGTGAGTGTAATCCTCCCTCGTCATCCCCCCCCCCTCCTCTGCCCTCTGTCATAACAATCACTCCTCCTCCGCCATAACATTCCGATTAAAAAACCCATACACCGCCTTCCCAACCTCCTCTCCCACCAAAGGCCTCAACTCCCCCACCTCCATATTCGCCACCTCCCGAATATTCTCCGCCCCCATCACCAAATTCTTGATATTCTTCCCCGTCACCCCCGGCACCTTGGCCAGCATCTCCTGCGGCTCCTGATTAAACACCTGGTCCTCAACCCTCATATCTCTATCCAGCCCTGCCCTCACCGCCGCCATCGGATCCGGCTCTTCCTCCTGCGCCTTGAGACTCTCAAAAATCTCAGCAGTCTGGTACGGCGACGAAGACCAAATGATGCGTAGCCGCGGAAACGCCAGCGTCAGGAGCACAATCTTGGACTGTAAATCCGAAGACACGTTCGGGGGCCCTACGCTAGAGAGACTCCCCGAGAAATCCGCAAAGGGCTCCAGCGTGAAGGACTTGTTCTGATCGAATTCAATGAGCAGCATCACGTTCTTGTAGTGCTGGAACATGGTTTCCGCTTGGGTGAACAGACGGCCGTCCTTGAAGGAGGAGATGAGATCGTTGATGGATTTGCGCTCTACGCACATGGTCGGGGAGAGGATGTAGTCCCCCACGGTGAGCATGCAGGGCACAATCACCATGGAGCGTCCATGCAGGAGAGACGGGAGGGAGGAGCGGAATTCTCGGACGTCGACTACCACGCGGGGGGGTTGCGCCGTGGCAGCGAGACGGCCACCCCCCGCTATGCGCGTGTTGATGGTACGTAGGAAGACATCCTGGGGGTCTTCCATGCCGTGCGGGTCGACCGTCATGACGAGGGACATGCTTGCGCGCTCTTTGATGAGTTTTGTAAAGGCGTCTTTTTCGCGGCGTACATTCGATAGGTAGCGCTGCTCTTCGACGGATCCGCCATAGTACATGAAGTAGACGCGCACGTTTCTGTCGTTGTGCGAGGACCGGTAGACTTCTACGCGACGGATGAAGCTCGCGTCGGGCTCGTACATGATGATGTAGCGGGGCTTGACCTCCTCCAGGACGTGCTCGTCTTGGTCGCCGTCATATGCGTGGATGACGACCAGGTCTTGCATTTCGTACAACTGGAAGAAGTCCTCCATGTTGTCGAGGGGATCGGAAATGACTTCCTCTTTTTCCTGGGCTTCTTCGTGTGTGAGTTGCACTTCGGCCATGAGGTCGGCTACTTCTCCTGGCTTTTCGAAATACTGCGCAATGACACCGGACTCGGTTCGTCCGGCTGAGACGCCCATCCCGCTTCCTCCGCCACGGACGCGTCTTCTTTTATTGTTGGGAGCCTTGCCGCCCCTGATGGAGCCCTGGCCATGGCCTGGGCGGGAGTCGGTAGCGCCGTTGATGGCCTTTTGGTTCTCCGCGAATAATGTCGCGCTGACTTGGGCGAATTGGCTTTTCCAGTTCAAGTAGCCACGTAGGCGTCTCCTCATCATGAAGGAGGCTGAAGGCTTGTGTGCATCCTCACCGTCACCACCGCTATCCTCACCTGTCGAAGCCGAAGCTGCCCCGGCGATTTTGGGCTTCACATGCATGGTTTGCAGGTAATCGCGGAGCTGTCGACAAGTGTCGGTATTGGAACACATGATGAGAATGGTGCCATTGGAATCATCGCGGGGCGGGGGCTCAAAATACAGATCACGATCGATTTCTTCCAGAACTTCAGCCAAGATGGCCCATTTCGGCAGTTCCTCGAGAACTGGTCGCAGAGAGTCGATATCCCCCCCTACGCTTTGCGAGACTGCCCTCGCACTCGCCGAGTACACCCTCCTGCGCGCCGTGTCGAAAATGGTCTGAGCGGCGTCGAGGAAGAGCCAGGGAGACTGGTTCTGTCGCGTGGACCCTGGTGGAGGGGAGTGCGCAGCGTGGATAGTATCGAGGTGTTGAAGAAACGACACGGCATCGTAGGTCAAGACTGATGCCAACAGCCCTCGCAGGACGGTCAGATCATTGACAATCTGTCGCGTCTTCCAGCTCACGCGGTGCCAGTTCGGTTCTAGCTGCCGGCGAACCATGACGTCAAAATTCTGAAGCAGCGCGTTGTCTAGATGCCAGTCTTGCATGTCCAGGCCCGTGTTTCCCTTCTTGAGCTCATGGATGCTGACCTCGACACACTCCATGATGGCGTTTTGAATGTCCCGTATGGAATCCGTCATGGGGACCTCGAGCTCGATCACCTCGGCCTTCTTCTTGCCCTCGAGGGACTGTGCGACAGAGACGTGAAACCTCGGCCAGAGCGACGCTTTTTTGAGAAAAAGGTTGCGCATCATGGTAGATAGAGGGGAGAAGCCGATAGTGAACGGATGCGGATTGTCGGCAAAGGCCTTGAGAAAGCCGATCTTGTTCTTTTGTCGATATACGCGCAGGATGAAGGCCTCGAGCGACGTGGCGACGACACGATCGGCGTGCAAGACTACCAACCCCGTGATGGACTCTGGATCGAGCAGTCCGGTGAGAAGATCGACCACCAAGATGCGTGAGGTGATGCTAAAGGTCCCACCACCGGAATACATCTTCTCGCGCGCGCCGACGCTCTGGAAGTCTGTGTTGACAACGGTCAGCCCACGAGCACGGGGCGCTGCGCTGATGGCGGCGTGTTCGGCCAACGCTTCACCGATCCAGCCATTTTCGCGCTCTTCCGCTCCCACGAGCACAATCAAGTTGTTGCCAGCAGCATCATACGAATGCAGCAGGTTTGTGACGAGTCGCAGGAGTCCTAGACCGCGGGCCAGAACGACGAGCTCATCTTGCGCGCGGAGCTCTTGGAAGAGGTTCTGCTGGTACTCCTGGTGCTTCCGTTAGCTGTGCGTCGGATGCGGGCGTGCCAATGCTAGGTCAACGGAAATGGTGGAAGTACCAGAGGCAGAGAGAGCTTGACAGGTTGCGGAGCATTGCTTGCCGACATGCGGGCCACCGTGCGCTAGCAATTGAGGCGGGTGAGGCAGGCAATGGATGAGACGAGGCCAGCCGAGTTCACGATGTCTGCATGTTGTGCGGTGTTCGTGGTCAGTGACGTCTGACGACTTGCAGCGGCGCAACCACGACTCCACAGTCTACAGAGAGGTAACAGAGGTACCTACCTAGGTACCTAACGAGGTTACAGAGCAGATCAGGTGGGGCTGCGGGTTCCACAGCCTTGCCGAGGCTCCGATGACCGGTTCTGGATGTGAGCAAGTTAGCAACTGCGAAGGCGACGTCATCCATCGCCTGCAGTGACTGTTGCCAAGTAATGGCACTGCCCATTCGCCTTCCTCGATAGATTAATAACTTGGCTCTTGTAAGACCTTTGAAAGAGCACGATCACAAACAAATCTTGTCATTCTGCATACATACATAGATTAGAGTCCCATCACATCACTCTACCTACTATTACAAACAAATAACCTACCTACCACGATGGACTCCAAAGACCAGAACAAAAAGGACGGGGTAAGGAGCCCCGTCTCTCGTCCTCTCAGCGTTCAGCTTAATCTCTAGTCTTACAAACAACTAACGTGCTCCAGAATGAGAAGCAATTCTCCATCCTACCCATCAAAGAGAGCGACAAGGTCGATCCCAAGTTCGCGCCGCTCCAGGCGCATCCTGGCCCGGCCATGACGGAAAACATGCCTGCTGAAGAGGGCAGCAAATCTGATCGCCAGGAGAGAAAGGAAGAGTTGAACAAGTAGATAGGTGCGAGTGGGTTTTGATCAAAGAGCTTGCATTGTGGCAGCAAACAAGATGAGGGAAGGGCAATGACAAATCCATGTTGCGATGTTATTGCAATTTGCCACTGATATCTGTCGAGCGCCGTCTTGTCGCACACTTGTTCGATGGCAGGGGATGCGATTGGCGAGCCACCACGCATGTATGTAGCACCTATGTAGGTACACTCAACGTCGTATTTAACGTCTCTCCAAAGACTCCAGAGTACCTAAGGTACCTAATGCCATCATGTCGTGCCCAATGCCAAATGTGTCAATGCGGATTCTATGTGCAGCTCTTGTTCTGAATTATGGATTGCTGGCTTCTGTGTTCATGGGAAGCCGGAGTCCAAGTTCCAACACAAGTAGGTACCTAGGTATGTACACACGTTCTTACATATAATATATATAATCGTACGGTAGAATATCCATACGAGTGCCGCGTCCGTCTACTTGATCTTTGGTATGAAACAATTTTCTCTGGAGTAGATGAAAGACTTGATTGAGTTCCTGAAAGACTTGACTGTGTATTTGTATGACCAAAACATAGGTACGTTTTGATATTCGTACTTCGTAGAATCGCAAGTATCTTGAGCACAATGCGAGGCGTCATTCTTTTGTAAGCTTCCATACTCATTCTTTTGTGCCACTGTGGCACTGTCCACGGGAACCCCACTGACAAGGGGCCACTAACCCGTTCCATAGGTAGGTACCTAGGTACCTATGTATGATCCAATCTCCTTCCTGCCCCTCTGCCTCTAACGTCGGACACCTGTGACCTCAGTACGCCCTCAACCTCGCCCAAGTAACAAGAGCTTCCACATCCAAGTCCACGCCCACGCCCACGCCCAAGCTCTGGACCATCACCCAGACCAATTCCGTCAACCCGAATAGGGCTTGTCCCCATCAACGCTTGCTTCACCCTCTCGGAATAAGTGCCCGGGCAAGTTTGTCAGGTGCAAACCGACCAGACCGTCAGATCGACAGACCACCGCGGCCGATCGAGGACCACGGCCCATGCCCGAGAGCTTTTCCCCCCACGGCTGCTGAGCTGCTTCATGACGAAGTCTCTTGTGAGACAAAGTCCACGTCTTCTTGTCGCCTGCATAAAACATCCGGCCCGGCCGCCCGCACCCGCCCCACGATGCCCTCAGTCCTGAACGACGACGACAAGGCCACAGTCAAGCGCTTCGTTCCCAAGCCCGCGAACAAGATCCAGGCTGTGGCCGTGGCAAGATTATACGTCGCCTATCCAGACCGGTCGAAATGGACCTACACCGGCCTGCAAGGTGCCGTTGCTCTGGCCAATGACTTGGTCGGCAATACCTACTGGCTGAAGATGGTGGACATATCGGTAAGAGTCCGACTTCTTGGTTCACGCGGCAGCAATAGCGCGACTATCACAACGGCTCACTAACCCTTTTCGCCGGTATCCTCAGCCCTCCAATCGCGGCGTTATTTGGGATCAAGAAATCTTCGACACGTGGCGCTACAGCCAAGACCGGACCTTCTTTCACACTTTCGAGCTGGAGGAATGCCTTGCCGGACTGAGCTTCGTTGACGAAAAGGAAGCCAAGCAGTTCAAGAAGAAGATGGACGAGCGCGAAAAGAATGCCAGCCGAGCCACCAAGGCGACCCCCTTTGGAGGCGGATCGCAACCCGTCCACAAGCACAGCCTGCTGGGAGGGCTCTTTGGCCACCGACACTCGTCTGCCCCTTCACCGGTCGACACGAGACGTACCAACGCTCCACCGTCTCTTCACCACTCACCCACGTCTTCGGCGAGCATGAATGGAAGAAGCGCTGCTCCCTCGCACTTTGCGCTCCTCGACGCGTTTGATCCTCTGTGGAGGGAGCACTTTGGCCAAGATCTCACTGACAAGGGGCTTACCGACGATTTCATCAAGGACAACCAAGAGTTCATCGTCGACTTCTTACGGGAAGAACAGAACAAGGCGAATAGTAGCTCGACAGCGCCGCATGTCAATGGAGGAGAGGCCAAGACTGGCAGGGCACCGCCGCCGCCGCCGCCTCCTCTTCCCCTTACTTCGAGCTCTTCGTCGGCGAAACGAGGAGCGCCCCCTCCACCGCCAGCGCCGAGACGCTCGGGCAAAGGAGAAGGGCCAGCAGCAAGAGAGGATGGCCCTCCGCCGCCGCCGTCGCCTCCTCGCGTCAAGTTTAACGCGCCGCCACCTCTACCAGATGCCGGCAAATTCGCCCATGACGATCCGCCCAGGCGAAAGCCCATGCCCACGCCCTCGGCAGCTGCTCCGTTACATCCCGGACCTCCGCCGCCTCCCCGACCTGGTAAAACACCCATCGAGCCGGCAAAGCCTGGCCCCAAGTTCGGCGTCCCGCCTGCCTTTCCTGGTCCGCGTGTGCCGGCTCCCACGCCGAGTCGCGGTCCGGCTTCACCACCGCCGCCGCCTCCTCCTCCTCCTCCTCGAGCCAACGATGCGAATCATCCGGCTCTTTCTCCTCCGCCGCCTCTGCCTCCAAAGCTGCCAGTCGGGAACGCGCCGCCGCCTCTACCACCACCCAGCTCGCGACCTGTGCCTCCCGCCCCCTCAGCAGCCAGTCTTCCTCCACCTCCGCCGCCGCTTATGCCACCCTCGAACGCTGGTGCTCCTCCGCCTCTGCCTCCTCCTATGCCGTCGTCAAATGGTGTTGCTTCTCCGCCTCCGCCTCCACCGCCATCCATGCCTGCTTCAACAACTGTCCCTCCACCTCCACCGCCTATGCCTGCTTCGGTAGCTGCTCCTCCGCCTCCGCCCCCTCCTCCGATGCCTTCCGCAGGCGGTGCTCCGCCTCCTCCGCCTCCACCTCCTCCACCGAACCGCGACTCGGGTAGTACACCAGGTGTTGTCGTTGCACCATCGCTTGTGCCAGACCAGAGCCGCTCCGCCATGCTGGGAGATATCCAAAAAGCAGGAGGCCTCGCTGCTCTCAAGAAAGTCGATCGTACGAAAATTAGAGACCGCAGCGCCGCCCAAGTCGGCGGGGCTTCTGACTCTGGCGCGGCCTCACAGGCTGGAGCTGGTTCTGCAGCAGGCAGTGGGGGTGGCATGGCTGATGCGCTCGCCGCTGCATTGAAGAAGAGAAAGGACAAAGTCGGCAAAAGTGGTGAGTTGTTCCATATGTGCCTCTGTCCCATGACTCACATGATGCGACGTAGATTTGCTAACATGGTTGTAGATGACGAAGGCGAGGATGACGACTGGGATTAGACGTCGCTATGTGTGTCTTGATGCTATCTTGCTCGTATCGTTCTTTACTTTGATGTCTTTTCATTCTGTTTCTTGGAAAATAAAAGTACTATACTCAGTGGTGGCTGCCAGGGTATTCACTCCTTGCTCCCTAAGCAGATCAAGCGACAAGAAATACCGGTTTGGTAGGATGGATACCCCAATAGGGAAAGGGGGAAAGGGGGAAAGGGGGAAAGGGGGGAAGTGAGACCAAAAAGATGTTGTGCGAAGACATAGAATGCCGTTCCTTTTACCTTCCCTTTGTCGTTGTTGTTTTTTTTTCTTCCTTTTTTTTTTCAGGAGTTAAGAGAGAACGGGTGTAGTAGAAAGCACAAATTACGGAACATGGGAAGTTCGAGAAGCAGAGGCCCCGGGTGGGAAGAGGAGAGGGAAGGGGGGAAGCGTCACAAATAGCAAGCAAGCGAGATGCTTCATCATGGGCATTGGAGGCGTTGAAAGGTCCATCTGGGACGACATTTATCTATGGTTGTCAAGACAAACAGGTCCATCAAAGTAACAATTGAAAGAAGCATGTATGCATACGGAGTAAGTGACACCATGAAAACGGATTGGCCCGGCGCGTGTCACGAGTCACGACGAGTCACAACGGCTCAAGACCAGCGAGAGAGAGCTCACTTTTCGAAACGGAGCCTCCAGATAACACTGCGGCTGCAAGCAAGCAAACACACTCGAAACATGTTGGCAAGGCATAAGAAAACAAATCGCTGCCAAAGGCAAGGTCGTACCGAGGGGAAAGGAAACCAGAGCTCCTAAGCTGGAAGATAGTTCTGGGCGGTCTGATCACGACCCATTTACAGATGAATGGCCCGCAGGGTTCAATCGTAGTAAGTACTTACCTAGGTACCTAGGTAAGTTAAGAGGGGGGTGCCCGGTGGTCGACTACGTGCCCAAAACATGGACAAATGGAACAGGCTGTTCATGAGCCGACAAAACAAACCCTATGCGGCATCACAAATTCACAACTACCAACTTTCCAACACGACAAGAACTTTTATTTGCTTGTATTGCAGAGGGAGCCATAAACTAGAAACAATAGATATAAAAAGAAAAGGAAAACCAGAAACATGACAAATGGACGCGCCGTGACGTCTCTCCCACCACGGCGGTCCCCAAACCTCCTACTCCTGCGAAAGAAAGACCTGTCGCGGGACCCAAGCAGGATGAGCCGGATACGAAGAAACCAAGCCAGGTTTCCTCGCGCGCCTGCACTCATCCTCCAAGGGGTTGAGAGAGAAGACAGGTGTTGCGTGTGTGTACAGGGACACAGTTGGGATGTGCGTTTCCCAACCGCGGCCATAACATCGCGCGGACCCGGCCAAGACGGTGGTAACGAATGTTGAGCGAATCCGTGAATGGTACACGGGTGAAGATAAGAAGGGAGGAGGGGAGGGCGATGGATAAAGGGCAAGGAGTGTGGCCAGTCATGTCTCTGTGTCCTTTGGAGCTTCTCGTGAATCATTGTCGGGGCAAGCGTTTCAGGCCACGTGGTGCCAAGAAACACCCAAGCCCAGACCTCGGCTGGGGGTAAAATATTTTTTTAACCTTCGCTTGAAACACCCACGGCGGAAACCCGCCGAGGAGGCCGCGGCAAGGAAGAGCAGAGAGAAAAAGACCTGACCCCATAGGATCGTTGGCTTTTTTGTCACTTCTTCTTCTCTAAATGTCATCAATGTCGATGTCCTTCTTCTTCTCCTCGTCGGACTCCTCGTCAGATTCCGCGTCGCCGAACTCAAAGTAGCCCTCTCCGTCTTCGCCCTGGCCAAAGGTATCCGTCTCGTTGATCTTGGCGTGTTCCGGCAATTCACCGTACGTCTTGAGAGAACGGGCCTCGTCCGAAGTGTACTTGAGGATGACGTCGCCCTTGTTGTCTTGGAAATCACGCAGAGACAGGAGGATGATGTCTCCTTGGTTGATCCAGACCTTCTTTCGCATCTTGCCACGGATCTGTGGAGGGTTAGTCAGCGATGAGGCAGGAAATAATGGTAGTAAAGCTGCATCAAAGCACGTACGTTGGCAAGGCGCTTGCTGCCGTCGAAGCAAAGCGCCTCGAGACGTCCGTTTCCGAGCATCTTGATGACCTGGGCGTATTCCTGACCGTCCTCCTTGAACGTCAACTCACGGCGCTGGTCGTCATTCTCCTTGGTACCTCTTCTGCGGTTCTTGCCGCCCTGTTATTTCAACTGTGTTAGAATTCGCCTTTTCTATATCTTCTTCTACTTCTTCTTCTTCTTTTTCCCTCTCCTTTCCCTGCACTGCACTCCTCCTCTCCTTGCTCAGCGCATGCTCAATCTCCTCGGCGGGCGAGGGGCAGCAGCACGAGATGAAGAGTGTGTGAGCGCCATGGATAGCGGGGGCGGGGCAACACGGGCGGGAGCCACGGGTTGGGTTTTCGCATCTCGCACGTACCTTTCCCTTGTTCTTGGGCATATTGGCTAAGAGTGTCGAGGATGCGCGTGGTGAAGTTGATTTTGATGAGAAAGTCTACCGAGAAATCGCGTGCAAGGGAGAGATACGACTGCAAGCAGGAGATATCGATGGGATGTCGGTTGCTGGAACGAGGTTGTAAAGTGGAGGGTTTGCGGGAGGCCCAGAGCAAGGGACGGTGTGCTTATGAAGCCGGCCGCAAGTTTGGGCACGGCTTTGGCCTGAGCTAGGTATGCGGTGGGGGCTTTATGTACCTACAGTGTACAGTGTACACCTTTAACCCCGTACGCTCCTCTAAAAACGGAGTACCTAGGTACCTACCTCTTTACACCTCGAGCGGTCAGTCCAGCCGCCACCTGACACCGACATGTAGGCACCTAGTACGCTGTGAGTCCGTAGGATACAGAGTACGTACTTCATCTGCAATGCTGCGGACTGCTGCCCATTTGCCTTCTATCTAAGCTATGATCATCGTACGTCTTACTTTTATCGAGTATTGCTCGCTATGCGCCGTGGAATTCACAGCGTCTTGAGAAGTTGAGATGGCTGTTCACGTGGCCGCAAGCCAAAAAAAAATTAAAAAAGAAAAAAATTGCACACCCGCCGCCACAAGGCTGACCAATGAACAAGCCACGATACGGCCGCGATGTGCGATACATGACTGTACTAGTTGGTGACCTCTGACACAGTACAAATCTGCGTGCGATCCTTAGTTCTCCTTAACGGCTCCCAAGTCACGCTGCTCGTCAAGCCACATATACCTACAAGGCGGTGGTGACCACTGACCACTGACAAGACAAGGCTGCCTCGCCAACGTAGAATACCTGTGGTCCAAACCCACGACAAGATTGCCTTCGCATTTCATCAAACCCAAGCGACAAGCCCAAGATCCTTGTCCTCCTATTGACTTGCCTTGGCCCATTCCTAGGCTCGCTCTCTCATCAAGTCTCTCTTTTCCGAACAAGCGAACATGCTACTTGCAGCACCCCCCGACGACATCTTCCAATGGTGATAACCAGAGCGCCATGGCGACCTCTGCTTCTGCTGTCTCGCCCTGAGTCGCGCGCTGCTCACTCGCCCAGCATTTCCACCGCACTCCAGTGTCGAGCTTACGTCAGCGCCAAGAAGTTCTTCCCCGACGAGAGCTTCGATCCTGACAAGAACTCCGGCCGCAAGACTTTCCGCCCTACTAAGAGCTCCGATTCCAGCAAGAGCTTCGATTCCAGCAAGAGCTTCGATTCCAGCAAGAGCTTCGATTCCAGCAAGAGCTTCGATTCCAGCAAGAGCTTCGATTCTGACAAGAACTCCGGCCCCAAGACTTTCCGCCCCAATAAGAGCTTCGATTCTAGCAAGAGCTTCGGCCATGACAAGAACTCCGGCCCCAAGACGTTCCGCTCTAATCAGAGCTTCGATCATAACAAAAGTGTCGGTCCTGATAAAGGCTCCGGCTCTAACAAGAGTTTCGGTCCTAACAAGAGCTTCGGCCCCAAGCTCGTAAAGCGCTTTATTCCCGCCGACGTGGTGGGGTTTATGAGATCAGACGGCAAGCTCCTTACGGACAAGCCTGGGCGAGATTTCCTCATCAAACACGGCCTCGAGCCTGATAACGGGCGCATGGTACGGCTCCAGGGCGGCCGGGAGCTCTCGAGTGTCCAAAAAGACTACGCCGTCCAACTAGGCTACAGTCCCCGACATGTTCTGAACCCTTTCGACCTCCGCTATTTCCAGCCCCGTGGCCATCCGTTAGCTCCCAAGATCAAAGCCGATTATGCTCGCATGGTACAAGAGCGCCCGTTTTGGATTTTTGCGACTGTTTCCGCCGGCGCGTCGGCTGTGGTGCGGAATGTCATGCAGCGTAAATTGACGCGGGCTGTTTATGACGCCTTGGACAAGATTGGCTATCATCCGTCGATGCCTGGTGGTAGCAGTCCCGAGGGGGCGCGGATTCGGGGGACTCTCTGGATATCGGTCTATGACCCTTGCAAGGCTGCTACACAGAGTAGAGAGCGATTTGGGACTGTCGTTGCTGGTGCGCTGGCAGCGCATTGCAAGCGCCAGCTGGCGTAGCGTATGTGGCCTTTCATTCCCCTCATCTGTATATGTATGAGACGGAATGAGGGTGTTTTTATAATTGTATGTACTGTATCATGATATCTTGCGAGTTGGGTCGGATCCAAGTACGATGCTCGACTTGTGCAAATGATTCAATCAATATATGTAGCCGGATTGGGCGTGTGCCTGTTCTTTGAACATGTATGTACATAGTGGAAACCATCTTCCAAACATAGATGTTTGTCTTTCTACTGAGCAAGATGGCCGCAAGGGCTTCTCTCGTCCGATGAGTCAAAATCAGCACCTCGTTCGTACAGCTTGCCATGTCCTACTGCTTTACCGAGGGAATCGTCACCGTGGCCCGAATGATGGCTGTAGACAGGATAATACCCGGTCACTGTCGTCAATTCCGCTTGTCATCTGGATCTGGAGCTACCTAGGGTGGAGCCCGGATAGAGCATCGACGAATCATAAGTCAGTGCCTGTCTGCAACTCCAACCTCACCCATGCCGTGTCACTTGCTGCTTCCCCTTCGTACATCAGACTTCTTACGCCTCAAACAGCGCGCACACTTTCGTGATCTCGTCCGAAGACGATTTCAACTGCTGTTATTCTCAATTGAGATATCAGTGCTCTCGGTAGTAGACGTGACTGCGCCAATTCGACGCCGCACCAGACACCACTCCTAGCTGTGTCGCACAAACATATCCCGAAGCCATCATCAGGAGAGATCGTTCCCAACACGCGGCTGCGTCGTCCGGGGAGCCAGAATGCTCGTTTCCCTCACTGTTGGAAAGGTCGATGCCGGCGTCACGGTCCTTCTGACACCGGACAAGAGACTAGTACGTCCCGAAAGTCGCATGACCAATTTGTCCTCTCCTGCTCTAGTCCCTTGACTGGATTGCGGCCTGACCTCTCTAATCGCAACGACAACAGATTGAGTTCCCTTCCATTCTTCTTCCTCCTAATATCTCCTCCGGCAGCATCGTCGACATCGCCGTCTCGCAAAACACGGAAAAGGAGACTGTGCAAGAGCAAAAGTTCCGCGCTCTGCAAGACCGCATCTTCCACTCCTTTGGCGCCTCGGAACCTACGAACCCAGCGCTGCGCTGCCGCAATGCTACACAGACATCTGTGGTGCTTGAATGGGATCCCATTGAGCTTGCTACGGCGGATTTGATATCGCTGAGCCTGTATCGCAATAGTCAAAAGGCGGGCAATATCCCGAGGCCTTTGCAGATGCACAGCACCAAGATCAGCGGGTTGGCAGTCGACACTGAATATACATTCCACTTGGTTCTAAGAACGACGGCCGGCACGCGGACGAGCGAGAAAGTCACGGTCCGGACACACAAAATGACGGATCTGAGCGGTGTCACCATCACGACGGGTATTTTGCCCGCTGCTGCCAGGGAGAGGCTAACCATGGCCGTGGAGCGGATTGGAGCCAAGATTGTCGACGGCGTGCGCATTGACACAACACATTTTGTTACTACCGAGGGACGTGGCACCGCCTGGGAGAAGGCTGTCGAGATGAACATACCCGTGGTGCGACCAGAATGGGTGGATGCGTGTGAGAAGAATGGCCGCATCTTGGGTGTGACCAAATTTTATCTGGACGCCATGAGGCCGGAGCCCGCTAGCGAAAATCAGATCTCCTCGCCGCCGCCGCCGCCGCCGCCGCCTGCTCCCCCTAAGGATGAGGCGCCCTCGACAGACGCTTCCCACAAAGTTGCCGAGGCGACCAGCGAACTTGGCGAAAGGGAGCAGGGTAACAAGGAAGACGAAGAATCCGAAATAGACGAGGAAAACGATAAGACTAAGCAGCATGACGCTGTTAGTACCAAGGCCGACCATGATTCTGAGCATGATGACAAGAACGCCTTACAAGCAGACGACTTACAAAAGCTGACGCTGGAGGACAAGGAGGAACAGACAGTCGCCCTGCGATCAAGATCTGACAGCACCCACGCCGACGCAGCCAACGATGCTGATCCCGATCAAAGCCAAGACCAGGACCAAAGACAAGACAATGATGACAAAGACGAGAATGAGGATCAAGATGAAGAGGGCGGCTTGACAGTAAACGAAGCAGAGGGGAAACCGGCCATTACGCCTGATCGGGCATCTTTTCAAGAAGTTGAATTATAAGAGAACAGAGCCATTGGCGTTGGTTGGAGGGGACGTTAGAACAAGAGATGTAGATGATTGTCTGTCTGAACACAGAAACAGGGGATAGAAAGCAGGCCTCGAGCTGCCATTAATGTACATGTATGAGTCTAGTCTATGTATTCAACGCCGAGCACTGTTCCATGATCAGATGCAGTGACTGCTTTTTGCTGGCCACCAAGCATACCTTGCTCGTGCCCAGCTCTAGGAACAAGCTGAAGACTTCTTCCATCTCTCTCTCTCCCCTTCATCAGCGAATCAGCTCTCCAAACCTCCACACCCACATCCTTCTTTCTTCACTCGTTTATATCCTCCTAACCACGACTTTCCATTATCAACACCCCACGGCACAAACGAAACCCCCAATCCTTCACCGTTCACGGCGGCACCACCTCCCCCCTCCAATCCAAACACTTCCCCCTCTCCTCCTCCCCATCCAACCCCCTCACCACCTCCACCATCTTCTCAACCGCATCCTCCACCTCCAACAACCCCCTCCCCGCCTGCGCACTCCCCCAAAACTCCCTACTAAAATCCGTCTTCACCGTCCCCGGATGATACGCCACCGCCAAAGCCCTCCTCCCACTCCTCACCCCCAGCATCAAATCCAAACTCTTCGCCACACTATTCACACCAGCCTTACTCGCTCTATACGAATACCAACCCCCCAGTTTATTCTCCGTCACGGATCCCACCCTCGCGGACATGAACATCCACGTCGCATGCTCCGGTAGCCGGCTCTCCTTCAAGGAGTCCCCCTCTGGGATAGTAGCCCTCCGGGGCATGAATTCAACAAAGTGTTTCGCGAGGAGGAGCGGCCCTGCGACGTTGACTTGGAACATGGCTAGGCTGGAGGCGGCGTCGATTTGGGAAGGCGATTTCTCGGGGGTGAGGATGCCGGGGATGGCGAAGGAGAGGTGCAGGTGGTGGGTGCGGGGCGGGAAGAGGGATTTTGCGAGGAGGGAGGCTTGTTGGATGGAGGGTTCGTGGGTGACGTCGAGGCGGGTGAGGGTGAGGCGGTGGGCGAGGGGGTCTTCTTCGTCATGTTGCTGCTGATGTTGGAGGCCGGATAAGAGGGCTTGTTTGGCGGTTTCGAGGTCTTTGCTGCGTGTTGTGGCGAGGATGGGGAGTGTGGTAGTTCGGAGGAGGTGTCGGGTGAGGTGGAAGCCTATGCCGCGGCTGGAGGGGCAGACGAAGATCCAGGGGAGGGAGGGCATGGTGGTGGTGACTGGTCTGGTTTTTTTGAAGTTGTGTCGAGAACCCTCCTCCAAACTGCTAAAGTGTACGATCCGGATTCTGCGGCTTGACAGTATTGTTATGCAGTCTAAAGGCGATGTAGGACATGCATCTCTATGCATGCCGTCATCGACTTCGGGAGCGGGCCGCCTGTCTGACAGCGGATGGGGCCGGCTTGGCGGCAATACCGGTAATACTGGTATGTATGTACCTGTACATACACACATACGGAGTACTATACCTACCTTAGGTACATTAGGTAGGTCGGGTCTGTTGTATTAGGTACGGCGCTGGCGCAACCGCGACCAACAAAAACTTCTACTGTCCTTGATTTTAATCTGGCGATCCATAACGTTACGATTTCATAAATCTTCACATACGGATAGATAAAGTGTGTACGGAGTAGAACGGTTGGTTACATACAGTACCTGCTCAGTTATGCCAACTCGATGCTCTGCACAGATGCACAATTGATACACGCAGCGCAGACATAAACATAAACATGTATGAAAACCCCGTGCAGTGGGACCTGCCCACGCTTCATTGATCTTCAGTTCTGGTTCTATGTACATACTGAGATACTCTCACTACCCATCTATAGACTATGCTCGGCGACCGCTCGCACGCCCTGTCCTGCCCATCTGCGACTTAAACCCACCGTCATACACACCTAATATACCCATTGACGCCACAGTACAATCAAGGTCAAGACCACCGCGAATCTGCTTGAAGCACTCCGTGTATCCAAAAAGAAAAATGCGAAACAAACAGAATAGTATACAAAGAGGCAGAGAAGAGGGATCAATGACACTGTTAAGAAATAGACAAGAAATAGAAGAACAAAGTGAAACGATGAAGAGAGGGTGGATATCAAATCAAACAGGGAACCCGGTTGCTTTGCTCCCGCTGTCCCCATCACAGCTTTCCAGCTTTCCAGTGTGATAACTCCACAGCGTTCTGTTCAAGCTTCGTGTCCCGACCAGCCTCTACTCTCATGAAACCATCAAACATTGACAGCTTCCACTCATCTCCCACTCACCATCCCACACCCTCCCCTCGTCGTATTCCTCCTCCAAACCCCCCCTCCCCCTGCCAACTCCCTCATCAACGGCTCAATGGTATCCAATCCGCTCGCATCCTCCCTTCCCCCAACACCACCACTCCACGCCTCATCCTCATCGTCCTTCCCCGCAATCTTCTCCCTCTGTCCGCCATGTCTGCACTGCGATACATTACAACTCCGAAATAGACACCCGGGTTGCACACCTCCACGTGAAGTACCCCTGGCGCCTCCTTCCGGTGCCCAATCGCGCACGTGACCCCCCAAGGGCTTCACAAACTTATCCTGATCTAGGCAGTCCGGTCTCGTATCCAAGCTCATCCTGTCCATGTTCTGCAGAACCGGAACAAGCGCCTGCAGCCACATATCGCCATTTTGTTCCAGCCGACGTAATCGACGCTCCATGTCTCGCAGGCGATGTTCTCGAAATGTTTCGTATACTTGCAGGACTTCCTTATCTGCCTGCAGCGTGGGAGGGGCCTCTTGTTCTTGTGTTAAATCCCCATCTCCAGGAGTTGATATCTGCGCATCGGGTTTGCCAAAGAACATGGCTTCGCGCGCTCTTTGCTCTTGCTCCTGAATGGTACTCCATTCGTGGGGTTGTGGCAGAGATATTTGATTTGATGTGCTGTGCTTTTGCGGCGGAGAGCCGTGTGCTGAAGTAGGAGGGGTCAGTGGACTCGGCTTGTTGGCCGTCATTGATGGTATTGGAAGGTCTGGAAGGTCTTTCTGTTTCTGCGCTTGGAGCTTTTGGGTGTCTAGAGCCATCAATGGCACAGAGTGCTGCTGTAATCGAATGTCTACGGCCATCAATGGTGCTGAACGCTCTTCCAACTCCGGGACGGACCCATCCCACCCTCTCGTCTCCTGTGCTCGCTGCGCTGGCGGTTCCGGCTCCGTCTCAGGCATTGGCCTCATATCCATCACCACCATGAGGTTGCTCAGCGTCAGTCTCGGCTCCGACGTAATCTTCTCTGTACCTTCCCTCCCCCTTCCAATTTCTCCCGGAGGAGATGGCGCAGGCCTTGTCGGCGCCTGCGGATGAGCAGCCTCCACCGCCAGCTTTTCCGTTCCTGGGCCATCTGGCAACTTGGCATGACGCATAGCCTCAAGATCCCTCCGCTTCTTGTCCTGGACAGCAGCCTTCCTGCTTCTCGGTGAGGCGGGTGTTCGAGGACACGGACAAGCTTCTTCGTGCTCGGGGGAAGCCGTCTTGGGCGGTGGCTCTGCATACTGCAACGCGACATGCATGGACGGCGTAGAACGACCATTCCTGGATCTGGAGCGGCTTACGGTGCTTAAAGCACGAGTAGAATAGATGGAAGGTTGGATAGAAAGTCGATGATGATGCTGCTTCCTCTGAGTTTGGGTCTCGTCTCGTGACGATAGACTTCGTCGGAGAGTGTGCTGCGGAATATGCCACGGCGCGGAGCTATCGTCCAGCAATGAAGTGTTCAAGTTTGTAGGAAGCGCGCCGATGTAGTCATGAGGGACCGTTCGGCCGGCGGTGCTGGTGGGCTTGTGAGGTGGCAGTGGCGGGGGATAATGGCCGTGGGAATTTGGACGAGGGCGGCGAGAAGGTGTCGATGCCGTTTCTGGGCTGTCGGTTGCTTCAAGTGCCTCTGAGACAGGTCGCAAAACGGTAACGACTCCCTTTTCGTTCTTGTAGGTCCGGACCGAATCCTTTCTACTATGTGTGTCCTCCGGTGGCCGATCCAGAGTGAAGACAGGATATTGCGATCTCATGCCCTGGCCGAATGGGGCAGCTTCCCAGGGGATGGAGATAGCAATGTGTCTATGACCATCCGTCGTCACGCCAGCTACCGCAGAATCAGGAAGCCGGATCTGCTGCGGCTCCCTGGGCATTGATTTGCTTCTCTTGGCTATATCCTTGATCTTGGACCATCGGCCTCGTCCTTCGTCCTCCTTGTCCTCAAACGGGATCGACATGAAGTTGTCGGGAGGAGGGGGATGATTTCTCAGGAAATCCACCAGGGCGGCCACATCGTCTCCCGCCTCGCGTGTATGAGTTCTCTCCTCCAACAGCATAGTGTCGTGCAAGTCTTCGGCATACCGGTTACTGCGGATATTCTGAAGCTGTGAACAGGACCGAGGACGTGTCCACGTCGTCATTTCGGTGGTACGTGGAGAGTCTCCGTGTCTCGAGCGGCTGCGGGGAGAGAGAGAGAAAGGAGAAAATTCCAACGGTGACAAGCACGGAGCGGCGCTAAAAGAAACCGATGCCGCGTGCCTATGTTTTCGACGAAACGAAGGAGCCATGGCTACCATACTTGCTTGAACACTATAATTCAACACTGGCCAACGCAGATGTTGGTCAAGAGAGAACTTCTTTCAGCAGAAGCTCCGAGCCGGTGTTGGCGCACATGTACCTCGAAGAGTCCGGTGCAAGTCGAATTGCGCGACGGCCAAGCGTCTGACTGATGGCTGATGACTGATAAGGACCTTTTCACTAGAACCTAATAGCCTGTGAATTTCGAGACAGTCAATCGTACATTGACGCACACAGGTTCGTCTGTAGCTGGGATCTGAGAAATGTCTTGACGGGGGGTTTAATTCACCACAGGTGAACCAATCGGCGAAGATGACCAACAGAGACTTGACGTCACCAAGTCGAAGAAGTCGCTGCGGCCGGCGATGGTCTCATCCGGAGAATCCGACGAGATTATTTTGGCTTTTCTTCCAGCAGAATTGAGGTTGTATGCTGCAACTTTGGAGCTTGAGTCAATGACACGGTGGACTTGGTGTCATGGAACAAACGGGGACAAAGCAAACAAAGAAACACACTGCCCAGTGCACGCAGTATTGACTGTGAGTGAGTCCACGTCCGTAGCTAGGCGCGCCGCGCTACTCCGTATAATAAGTTTGCGCGGCTCTCCGATGGCAGGGTGGTCGGTGACTTCGGCGTTGGACTGTCTGCAAGGATGTCATCGCTAGGCATCTGTCTGCTTGACTCGGTTGTCGATACATACATATTTCATAGAGATGACAGGGTTGTCTTGCCGGGTAGATATGTACATATGTACATGGAAACACTGGCCATGTCAAGCGATGAAGCTTCCTTGTCATCGCACGGCAATCCGGGCCTACTCCGTACTGCATCCATGGAAATATGTAGGTACATACTCCGTAGTCTGGCTGCCGAGGCTACGCGTGCCAGGTCAGGACCGTCAGCCCAAGGTAAAAGTCAAAACTCTCGGCATACAGAGTACATACTCGATGATGCAGTCCCAACGCCCTCAAAGGCCTCATCTTTTTTTTTGGTCTGCCTCAGCAAGAGTGAACTCCAACCAGTACGACACACGAGTCGACGACTTCTGGCCCCTTGCCCCGGTCTGTCTTGCCCGTCAGGGTAGTCGAGAAAGCAGACGGTCAGCTTTCAATTTTTTTTTTCTTTTTTTATCACCACGACAGGGAAGGTGCCATTTCGCGTTGTTGGACCGCGCGCCACGGCGGACGAAAAAGAAAACTCGCAGGCCTGCCATGACGACAAAGTTTGCAGCGCAGGGTTTGTGGATGATGAGGGAGATTGAGAGCTCCGGTGAGTCGGATGGCTTGATGAACATTGAAGGCACAAGAGACACTCCGTAGGTACTCCGTATGCTTTGGAATATTCTTGATTTGGTGGCTTGGAATCCTTTGATGCGATTGCTTGATCCGATGCGTCCTGCCGCCTGCGGCCTGCCAGTTTATTAGCAGCCGGCAACTGCCTCGCAACTGCGGGCCACCACGCGACTCCAAGTCCGTGCGTCGGCCCCACAGGTACCTAGACGGTCCAGTTCCCACTTATTCGCGTTAAAAGCCACTCACCGGCCGGCGGGAAAAGAGCGGAAAGTGATCATCTCCCGGCACTGTGCGTCTCTCGTCCCATCTTGCCATCTTGCTACCTATGTACATATGTACATATCTACATCTAGTACCTACCTAGTACGGAGTATACGTCGTATACCATCATCTGCCGTTCGCTATCATCTGCCATCTGCCATCTGCCATCTGCCATCTGCCATCTGCCATCTGCCATCTGCCATCTATGATCTGCCTCACCTATCCCATGTCTGCCATCCCGGTCTATCAAGCTCATCCAACCTGGCCAGCAAACCCTTCACAGCCAGGAACGCACACAGCGTTGGCAACGTGTCGTCCTTCCCCGTGTTTGAAATAAACCAAACCTTTCTCCACACCCTGCCTGCGGAAGACAAAGAAAGTTATTTCTGTTGTGCCGACGGACGTCTTTCTAGAAGACAACTCCGCTTCATCCCAAAGACGTGATTGACCACATCGCCTCCACCACAAAACCAACTGGCAACAACTGCCATGGCCCATGGGATCTGTCATCTGTGTACTCCGTACAGTGTCATCATTCATGCCCCGGCCGGCCCCCATGGGCCATTACCCACACTTTACTCCGTATCCCCGGCCCCTTTTCTCCCATTGGCCAGGAACAGCTTGCACATGCTTTTTCTGATTACACCAATTCACCCGATGAGGGTGTACCGTACTCCGTGCTCCGTACAACAATCATGAAATCAGAAAGGGAGGCTGGAGTCATGATAATTTGGCCCATTATGTGCTAAAAGCAGACAATACGGAGGAGTAAATCTTGATACATATCGCGGCTCTTTGTGAGGCTATAACCCTGGTCGGCCAGTAGAGCTTCATTTCGTTTGCTGAAGAAGAAGCGTCTCCCCGCGTTGATGCAGCTCTACCTACGTTACACGTGTGTACGCGTGGCCAGTGGTTTCTACATGAGTCATGTGTACATACTTGAAAGCGTTCTTGATACCCTTTCAAAAAGGCACAAAGAAATCGACAACCTTCATGTCATTTGGAACGTGGGCTTTGGGCTGATTGACCCCATCACTGTCGTTTGGTCGCATCATCATGTTACATGCCGTCTCAACCGAAAGCGAGTATGTATCAGACTCGCTAAGAGCAATACTATGGGCAGATAAAGAAAAGGAAACAAGGATACAGATGGCGGCAAATATAGTCCAAAGAACGCCTAGTACCTAGATGCATTCATCCGTCTATAGGCAGAGCGCCACCGCAATGCAGCTGAAACGTCGGTTCGATGTATGTAATGGGGAAAGGAAGGGGCAGGGCACGTGTGAATTTGTTTGTGACCTCAAGTACCTACGCAAAGAAGGCCGGGGAAAACTCCCAAAAAAAATCTGGTTTGCTATCCTGTCTGTCCCTTCATGGTGTGCTCATTTATTTCTTCTTAGGCACAAAGAGACTTGGCTTCGGCTTCTTTCGTGGGCCTTGTGGCGGAGGCGGTTTTTTCGCTGGCTAGAGTCAAACATCATTAGCAGGTGCTCCGTAGTCAGAATCTGATCAGTTCTCCCCTCAATTACATACCCTTGCGCTGCTACTTATGGAGCCACTGGGTCGGGACGATGGAGGAACCGATCCAGTTGGCCCTGCATGCAGTGCCTTCGCATCGGAGTTCATTGCAACCTGAGCTGGCGGCCGTTCCGGCGGCACCATCCCAAGGACTGACATTGCGGAGGGATCCTTGGGCTGCTGCAATGGCGTCATCGGCTTTTGACCGAATTTGCCCATAAGACCCCCCCGAGGTCTGCTGTGCGCAATCTGTTTCGTTGTCAGAGTTGTGTGCGGACGTTGACCGTTAGTTTCGCCAGCGAGGCTGTCACGTACCCGCTTGGAAGCCTGTTGTCCAGAATCATCACCGTCCAAAGGCCGTTTCTTGTGTTGGGACACTCGAGATTCGGATGACGTATGAATTATGGGTGGGCCACCACCGCGAGGTCCAGCATTCTTCAAACTACTATCCGCGCTCGGTCGAGGTTGATTCGATTCTTGAGTGTTAGGGAGAGGACCAGGTACTGCGGCGGTGCTGTCACTGACGTCCGCGTTTGAATCCTTGTTCTGCGTCACACTCAAACCATCACCATCATCATCCTCTGCAGACGCCGGTGCGTCGGGCATGTCAACGTCTATGGGCGAGGGACATTGGGCTGAGTTTTGACCTGAAGATCCCACTTGCTGTAGAGGCCGCCTAAACATGCCCCGGATGTCTCCTCGGGTGTATCGATCGCGAGCCTTGGCGTCGTCTATCAACTTCTTCCAAAATTCGCCCTGCACCAAGGCTCTGGAATCTCCAAGAATCCACAACGACGATTTTGCTCTCGTTAGACCGACGTTCATACGTCGAATATCGGTCATGAAACCAATACCGCCGGTCGGACTAGCTCGTACGCAGGAGAAGATGATGATTTCACACTCACGACCCTGGAAAGCATCCGTGGTATTGAATTCAATGATGTCGGAGATGCCTTCACCATATCGCCCTTTGAAGCGATTGCGTAACTCAAACAGCTGCGCTTTATATGGCGTAATGATGCCAATCTTTCCCGTCAGGTCGCATTGTTTGTACTCCCTGCTGAAGCGGTCGTACATCTCCAAAGCCACGTCCAATTCTCTCGTGTTGACCAATGACTGGCCCTTGCGTCCCTTGGACTGCGCACCCTCGACGTCAAAGAATCGATAAGGCCCCAGTAACGCGCTCTTGTGCCACGGCTGCTGTCGGAGCTGTGACATGTCCTGCCCGTCCTGTAGCTGCCCTTCATAAAACTCTTTGCTCGGGAACATGCTGATTTCGGGATGCATTCGATACTGCATGTCCAGTAGGTGCACAGATTTGGGATGATTCTGCTGCATTCGCACAAACAGACTCTGGTCGTATCCAAATCTCGCGGCGGATTGGGATAAAACTGTCGGAGGAAGTTGCTTAGGATCACCGACGAGGATACATTTGCAGCAGCCATATTTCAGTGGAATCAGAGCGCTCAGCTCAACACACTGCGCTGCTTCATCGATGATGACTGTCTCGAACTCCACATCGAGATTACGAAACATTTCATGTCCGCTACCACTGAGAGTAGCACAGATGACGTGCGCAGAGTTGAGGATCTCTTGCTGCACCTGTCGTCGTCGCATTTCCATTTCTCGAGCCAACGAGTTACCGCTGTCTTTATTGGCGTCGATTTGCTTACCAATTTGCATCTGCTTCCTCTTCAGTTCATCAAACTTTCGGCTGAGGCCATTGACACTTGCTACGTCGTCCTTAGCTCGTGCCTCATCCAGGCGAGTTCGAATCTCCGACAGTTCCTCCTTGAGTTTGCCTGCATCCTCGTGAAGCTTATCTCGCTCTGCCTTGGCCTTGTCCTTCGAGTTGTCGCCTTCTAGTCGAAGACGGACGAGTTCATCCAGGGTAACGTCCTTCACAGCGGTATTGATAGCATCGCTTCTGCCCAGACGAAGGACAGTAATAGGTTTAGTTTTCCCGCCACTTGTTTTGACACCAGTTTTGAGACGGAGCACCAACTCATCAACAGCAGCATTACTCGGAGCACACACGAGAAGCTTCTTGGGGCGTCCCTGAGCCGCTGGTGCCGTCAATGCCGAATGTCGCAATGGTACTACGGGAACCCCGTTCGAAACCTGCGCAAGCTGCTCAGACAATAGCGATCCAACCATTGCAGTAATGGTCTTTGTTTTGCCCGTTCCAGGAGGTCTGCAGGGGGCGTTATTTTAGTCAGCGGCTGATCGAGGTAATAAAATGTTCCCAATGGAGACGTACCCTTGAATGAGTGTGAACCCGTCATTCTCATGAGCTCCGAGCACCGCCAGCGCTTGACCGCGGTTGAGTGCCCAATTCTGCATCGTCTTGGTTATTCTTTCATCACTGTAACGAATGATTGGTGACGGCTCGGCTTTCAGGATCTCATCCATGAGGTCATAGTACTGGAGGCTTTCTAGCGCGGCATACTCTCTCTCGATTGTTGTCATGTTTGTCACCTTAATGCCGTACACACTAGTCCCTGGGGTCAAGACTAGTGACAAAGGATTGTTTCGAGAGGCAACGCGGTAAGTGATTTCTACGTGCTCCTTCTTGTACGTTTTTCGATGAACTCGTGCCAAGCAGTGTCTCGAATCTGGGTTCTGCAGCGGACTTTCGTCTTCCGACACAAGAAGAATATCGCCTTCCGAAACACCTTTTTCTCGATTCTGAATCATGGGCATCGTGAAAGACACTTCCAAGTAACTATCCACACTTGCACGACTCGTCACTTTTATGCCAAAGGGCTGTGACGTGATTTCATCCTTGGCTGTTACGAAAGAGCGCCATGCTTCTGAGGCCAGTAATGGGAAAAAGGTGGACTGGTAAGATCGAGGATCAGAATATGTCGTCGCAACTTCAGTGGGTGCTGGCCCCTTTGGTGGGTCGTTGCCTTGGTGGAAAATATCCCACGCCAATATGGTGTTGTGCAGTCTGTCCATGGGAGGAATCAAGCGAGCTCTCATCTCCTTCACAGATCGTTGTTGTCGGACCTTCTTGACAGGTCGGCGAAGTCTGTCTCTTAAAGCTTGCTGTCGTCTCTTTTCATGCTCATCCAAACCTTTCTGACCACCAGTAGTCAAGCTGGCAAGCTGTCCAGCAGAGTCAGAGTCCTCACTGTCAGCATCTGAATCTTCGTCAGAACTATTGACCATGATTTCACTTCGGCCGTGCTCTTTCCCAGCACCTCCAAGACTTTGCATCCCTTCACCAGGTACCGTCTCTCCTCGAAGTTTCTTTGCCCTCGCAATTGTCTCCGCATCCCTCTTCGCTTTCTCCGCCTTTTCTCTCATCCTGCTCTCCTTGAGGGCCGAGATAGCTCGTGGATCAGGTACCTTGGCTCCTCCGATCTTTGCCTTTGCTCGCTGGGCAGTGAGCTGTTTGAGGATTGGGCTGTCCGCAGATCGGCTCATGTCCAGAACATCATCTCGATTTGTTCTCGCAGATTTCGTTGGCTCTGAGCCCATACTACCTGGCGGTGCCGATTTTGACCAAGCGTCAAGCCTACTTTGCTTCTTGACCTGGGCAGAACCAGAGGTGGATGTGCGTTGGTCTGACAAATCTGATGAAATGCCTAGTTGGATAACTTGGACGTCCTCATCATGGCCAAGTGCCTGCAGTAGCTCTGCTCGTTGTTGATCATTGAGGTTTGTAGAGCGAAGATATTTTCCCACAACGCCAGTGGGAATGCAGGCATCTGTAATGAGCTTTCGTGAACCAGCATTGATTTCCAGCTTATTTTCGCGCAGTCGTGTCAAGATCTTGCACAGAACCCTTACTGTCACATCAACCAGCCACCTGTCTTTGAGTCGAATCATGTTTTCCATTCCTCGGAAATTGTCCTTCGCCGGCCCCAATATAACAGGCATCATGTCCCGCTCATCCTTGCCTAACGCGGTAGCAGAGGTTAGCAACCCATCCTCTGCAATGAGGGCCTCCGCCAATTCCATTATTTCTCGACAAAATTCAGTCATGGTACTATTTGGAATGCAGAATGACCATGACTCAATGTTCAAGCAGGACTTTGACACAAATCTCCACTGCTCGTTCCACCATCGGAGCACTATAGCGACAGATTTGGCCTCCAACTTCTTCGTTCTGAGAACTCCAGTAGATGTATTCGATAAACCCTGAAGGACATCTCGGCTCATGTTGAGAAGCGGGCGGATCGGACCCCATGGAAAGGGTGGTTTGAGAATTCTCTCCAGCATCCATACAATGGAGGACAAGGTTTGGTCTGGATGATGCTCTGACATGTGCTGTAATGCAGCACTTCGAGAAAGTTCTCCCGTCCAGCTTTTGAGTATCTCAGCCGACCCCTCAGCCAGATCAGAATCGTCGTGTACTGAGAGCCCAACGATGATATAGAAAGACAATCGATCGGTAAACATCATGTTCAGGTCAGTGGTGTCCATTTCAGAAATTCGTGCGAGGATTCGTGTCAATGCACTGGCCGTTGCACCAAGAGATTTGTTGAACCGTTGACTGGACTCATCTATAGTGGCCACGGTTTTGCGCGCTCTCATCTGCTCGACCGAGATAAGAGGCCCGAGGGATATTAGAATGTTTTTTGCAAGAGAAACTTGTTCCAGAGAGGCGTCGAACATTTCTACAATGCCTTCCCAAAATGTCTGGGAATCGCGAACCACTGTTGACTGCAGCTGCTTGCTACTGTGGATAGCTTGAAACTCGTCTGAAATCATTTTCATGTCCAACCTCATGGCCGCTTGGAGAATTGAATTCGCAGAGTCTGCAACTCTCAATGTTGTCCAACCTTCGCGGTTGTCTCGAGGTGGACGTAGACTGGCCATTATCAGATCTTTGTACTTGCCAACGAGATTGAATGCAGCGCTTGCGTAGAGATGGACAGTTCCAGACATGATCTGCGTGGATGTATCCAAAAATGACTTTAAAGTGAAACTCATGGCATCAAAGCCTGCCCGAATACATGCTGACCGTCCTGCTTCGCTTACGGATGGGTCCTTGATCATTTTTCCAAACAAAGTTTGCAGGAGAACCTCGCAAGCATCATATCTGCGATCTCGTGTCAATGACGTAAGCCAGGGCTGTATCCATGAAGTAGGAAAAGGAGTGAAATCTGTGTCTGGAGTGTGCCCAGTCCAGCAGTTGTCGAGAGACTGGTTGAGTAGGTGGTTATAGACGGGATTTCCGAAAACTAGATCAGCGATGACGTTTGGTCTAGCATCGCCAACGACATCCCAGATAGCTTTTGGGGCCTGCTGCAAAAAGGTCGTCAGAACGTGAATGGTTGCCACCAGTACTCCTTCGGAGCGGCAAGAGATGTGGCGAAAAAGTAGATCATAAAGATTGGCACTGCCGGCCCGCACCTCCATGCTGCGGAGGCGACTGAAGATGAGAGCCTCTGGGAGCTTAGAAAGGATGATCTCAAACCCCTGCCAAAACCTTTCGATTTCCACAAGTATCTCGGGCGGAGGTTGGTTGGCATCTTTGCGGGTGATGTCGTCGATGGCGGAGATCAAACCTGCGCTCACTGCCCAGTCAAACTGATCATCTGTGATGGACTTGGCTTCCACTGCTTTCCAGTTTTCCTGAGCCCACTTCCGACGATCATCGTTTTTCTGATCGAACAAGAAAAACGTCATACCCGGCAAGGGGTCTTTGCTTCCGAGCTTCAGGTAGCTTTTGCCCTGTAGGCGCATGAAGACGTACTGAAAGATGCTTCGTTGCTCTGGGTCAGCCATGTACGGCATACAACAAAGCGCCTCATAGACAGCCAGGAGAACTGTGGCCAGCTTCTCTCCGAACTGTGTCTTCTTGAAAACAGCTCCACTGTCTTCAATTTTGGCGATATAGTCTTTCGCCCAAGTAAGATTATGCGCAATCCTGGCAATATCCAACCGTTGGAGCATGTCTCGAATATGCTCGACGACGTCTTCATTCCATTTTCTAGGTTCTATTAGCCGCCACTGCTGCAATGAGCAGAAAAAGACTTACTCGGCGAATTTTTGCAAGTAGACCGGGCGCCGCATGTGCCAATTGAGGACGCAGTCTGAACATGTCCGGAGTGTTTCTTCCAGCCTCTCCTTGAATTCTTCGAGCCATTTGCCGGCCGCAGATTTATCAAAGCCAAATATCAAGCTGTTCCAGTATGTGATCTCTATGCGGCGATGGCTCTGCTCGATCCGTTGTTTCTTTTCCTCGGCAGATATCGTTGTTTCGGCATCATCGATAGCTTTATAGTTCTCGAAATCATCTGAATCGGTCTTCGGGCACAGGAGGTGGCAATCGGGTGGAAGCTTTTGAAGTTCGTCGTACCATTTGGCAAGCTCCTCGTTGAGTTCTGACATGGTGCCTTTCTTGCCCGTGGTTCATCCTCGACGGTACGTCCTGGTTCCTTTCCAAGGGGCCGGAACTGATAGAAAGACCCCGCGAATGAACGGGGTCAGGTCTACCTGGTCAAGACAGACTTATGTTGTTTGGAAGCTTGGTCGTCAGCGAGGTAGTATAGAAGAAATCAAGCAGGTAAGTCTGTTGCCCAACTTTCGCACGTCATTCCAAGGCCAAGGTGGACTGCCAAACTACGGAAAGAACACCCATGGAGAACCAAAATCCGTTTCCACGAGCGCAGTTGTAAGAAAAACTGAAAGGCAAGGAAAGTACACACGCTCTCAATCTATGCCGACGTTGAGGTTGCTTGCATAAGCCAGATTCAATTGGTCTGACCAGGTACGTCGATTGCTGTGAGCCAGTGAGGGCAAATTCAGAAGCTTGCGACGGCAAAATGTTCCTGGCTGCTACAGTGTGCACTGTGTACCTATTAACGCGTTGAGTCAATTGGTACAACCGTTACATGACGCGTGATCACTGGGCACTGGCAGAATATAGTGGGTCCATGGGCCTTTTCTGTAGACTGTCGGGACTCGGGACTCGGGACTCAGGACTCAAAACTCAGACCACATCTTCGATTTAACTCAAGGCTGGTAAACATCAAAGCAGACAACCTGGACAAGTCGATCGAAAAAGCAAGCCAGAAGACTCTCCGAGATGTAACTCCCGTGGCGCAATCCGCCGCCCATGGCAGTTTCCCCGCGACTGAACAGGGAGATATTGATCAAAGGCGCCTCTATCAACAGCACTGTCCCGGGACGAGGCCCCGAAGATATCGTCAAAAGGCGATAAACTCGACCATCAAAGCCGAAATTTCCGTAGCCGCACTATGGTTACATTTATCAGGGAATCGTTGTGCCGTCCGTCCCAACGCCGAAGAGACAGCATGGGTTCAAGAATCAAACCGCGCTTGGACCCGACACAGCATTGAACCGCCGTGTTTTCAGCGTCATTGCCAACGGGTTTCCCGTCCGCCTGTCCCAGAACCAGGACCAGGAAGATATCCAAAAAGAGATTGATGACAGCCGCGAACGGCCCTGGCGGTATCCGAGCCACGACAGCATCGACGTAGCCAACTGACTGTGCCGCTCAGGCATCGGAAACTGCCATGGGCGGCGGATTGCGCGACCGGAGACGCCTCTCGCGGCGATGAGGGAGATTCACGAATTTTCGAAAAGCTTTCTAGCTGGAAGGCACCTGGCATCGACGAGATGCCTGCAGCATTCTTCAAAGTGTGCGGTCGCTCCCTCCCTGGCCCGAGCCTTAGCCCATCTCCTCAACCACAGCTGCCAACTTGGGCACTACCCGAGCCCTTACCGAAAGGCCAAGGTGGTGTAAAACCCCCACCCGAATACCAACGGGCCGATGCGTGGCGCCTCATCTCATTTCTCAAACATCACACGCAAGATTATGGAAGCAGCGGTAATCTACCTAGACAAGCTTCATGAGAGGGCGAGGGTTTCTCCGTCTGGATAGACAGACCACTGTGGTCCATATTGCCCAATGCTGATGACAATTTTCTGATGCGTATTTGATGAGCTTATGGAGCCGTTTGTCAAGCGAGAGCACGTGAAGCAGTCTCGGGCGGAACCAACAATGACGTTTAGGACTTTATACTGAAGGCTTAGCCAACTTCACTTTCTTGATGCGAATCCGTCCAGACTTGGAGCTTCTTGAGTGATGCGAAGGAGTTGAAAATGTCCACCACGCGAGCTCGACAAGCCGAGGTTATTCTTATGGGACAGATCATAGCGTACACGCCTCGGAGACGGGACTATTATGAAGAACCTTCGCCCCCCCCCTCTCCACAAAATAGCACGGAGCGATACAAAAACGATCACTTCGCCATTGCTTCCTTGCTGCATAACAGCAACGAACGCATGATAATAAGCCACTGAGCGACAAGACGCGACGAGGCACTTGTCCAGTGATGGGATGGATATTGTATCTATTTTACTAGAAGAAGTAAGGGAGCGTAACATGTCCTAAAATAAGAAATATACACGCATGTCATCCAGATAAATACACAAAGCTTCCCATCCGTGTCTACCGTGTCTACACCTCCCACCGCGCCAACCACCCAACCTGCCTCCCCACATCCCTTACCACACACAAACAGCCCTCTCGCGGATCCGCTCTCACACCCTCCACGATCTTCTCCACCGCTAGACTACCCTGCGCAGAGGCCTTACCATCACGCAGGCAGTAAGACCCCGTTGTGACGAAGCCGATGAGGTCCTTTGCGTCAGGAACAAGGGGGTGGCCGGCCATGGTAACGGAGTCGGATTCGGGAGGAGCAATAAGGGATTGAGCGAGGATTTGTTCGCGAGAGGGCGGAGGATATTGTGTAGGTCTGCCTCGGGGAGATGGTTTCGCGCGCGTGTTGTTTCGGGAGGGGAGTTGGGCGAGCCATTGGGTTCTTAGGTCGGGAGGGAGCGTGCCGGGCTTGGCTTGTGGTAGTAATGGGGCTTGAAGGGCCGGCGATGTGGTGAGGACGACGCCGGCGGGAGGAGGTGATGAGGATGGGAGGCGGTAGATGCGGGCGCAGTTGGTGACGTTCCCGCCAGAGAGGAGGGTGAGGCGGACATTGATGATGGCATTGGGAGGCAGAGGCCGGAGGGGGCTCATGTTGGTGGTGCGAGTCATGGCGAGAAACTCGGGTTTTGTCACGGCATTGAGAAGCGTCAATGATGATGACTGCAGAGGCGTCAGCGGCGGCGGCGGCGTCGAATCCGCGGTGCTCTCTTCTTGCGGAACGGGCGCAGCGACAGGTTGTTGCGGTTCTTGTTGGTCAATATCCATGGGCTCTGTGTCTGGCGATACTTCCGCATTGACACACTCTCCGCTGCTTTCCGAGGCCATATCGCTCTCGCTTCCCCGTGGCAATCCAAACAGCAGCTCAAAGTCGCACGCATGGCCATCGCCAACTTCACCCTTTCTACCTGCACCCAAATCCAGGGCCGAGTACGCAATCCTTTTGCTCTTAGGCCTCTTTTCGTGCTCGTGCGCCCTTCTTTTCCTCTCCTCGAGCTCCCACGCAGCGCCTGCGTCCGTGGCAATGTAATCGCGCGGGAACCACGGCATACCACGCTCAAAGGCCACCTGCATGGATTCGTTGAGCCCGCCGAACCGCGGATTCCAGCCTGACACGAGAGGGCAGTGCACTATGCTGTACCACAGGGAGGGGAGGCATTTCCACGGCATAAGAAGGGTCCAAGTTCCCTGCGAGAGCAAGCTGTCAGGAGACCGCGATGCGATCAGTATGACCGGTATGGGCGGATCGGTCAGCTGTGATGGTTTCAAGAACGATCCCGGAGCGGCGAGGCTCTTTCGTTTGCTGATGGCTGTCTGGGAGGGAAGACACGTGGCTCGAAAGCGTGTGTGTCGGTCAAATAGTGCGTAAGGCTCCAGACCTTCTTCAGCGGGCCATGTGGCGAGCAATTCCATCAAGTCTGATGCAGCATCATCACCGGTGGTGGTGGAAACGTCCATCTTTCGCGGCGGATATCGCAAACGTGGATCCTGCATCGAAAACCCGAGCACGGCATTGGTCGGCAGCGACGCAGGATTGGTAACCGTCTTGAGGGCCTCGAAAAGACCAGCATGTTTATTCTTCGGGTGGCTCTTGGTGTTGTACGCTGTCATAGTCCCCAGCAGCGTCTCAGTAGACGCCGGGCCTGTTAGTTCGATGCTCCCGATTTCGAAGCGGAGATCCTCGACAAACACGCCCGAATGCTTGACCTTGCACAGCCGCACGAGCTCGGTAAAGGTCTCCAGAAAGGCGGCCGGATTAAGCCGTATCAGGGCCTGTCTCTGCTGTTTGCCCGAGTTGAGTGTGTCTGTTGGCAACTCAGTACTAACTTGCGGGTTCCATACTACGGTGGCCGGGCATATCCATCTCGTTTGGCTTGCGCCTCGTGGTCGAGACAGAAGCCCGGACCAAGCGCGTGTTCCCATAGTCCACTTCCGCCCCTTTTCGTTCCAACATGACTCTTGGGTCACGCCCATGCTCTTGAGAATCTTTTCTATGCCGACAGGATTACCATACAAGCCAATGGTGCTCATGTAGCTCGTGTCCCAGGCAAGGGTGCCCCTCTCTCCTTGAGCGCGATGCGCAGCACGGTATATCTTCTCGTTTGGTGTCAACGGTATGGCAAATCGCCAGAGAGGGCTGGTGGGCTGCGTCATCCTGGCTCTCTTTGCGTGCCACTTGTGCGTTGGAAGCCAGGTCTTGTTGATCTGGCGTTTGCGGAACCTCGCCGGCGCTTGGGGGGGATCGTTGGGCATGTTTCTTCGAATTTTGGGTCTAGGCTGTCGCTTGGTGAATGCTCGTATTCGTGCATCTACAGAGGCGCCTTCCAAGGGCCCAGATGTCGTTGTTTTCTTGAGCAGCCGGCGTCGCTTCCGGGCAGTCAAAAGACCCCGCCGCTTCGCGAATTCGGCTCGGATTCGCGCCCTCGTCGTTCTCGGTCTTCGATTTCTCGACTCGACGGTTGGGGTATTATCGTCCTGCATCTCTCGTTTGGCCTTGGCTCGCAAGCGTCGCGGTACACGTTTCGGGTTGTGGCTTGCTGTGCGTCGGCGGAGGCCGCGCGGGACCTGTTGAAAGGCGCGGCTCGAGCTCACAGCTTTCGACGTGGCCATACTTTGTTGCAGGGCATTCACCTCGAACTCATGTGCCTTTAAAAAGGCCTGGAGATCGAGCTGGCCATCTTTGAGCGCAGCATCGGCCGGCTGGGCGGGAATGTGCCGCGCGGCATGAACTCTGGCCATCTTCTGGCGGAAGACATTGCTTCGTCCGCCGGGGCCGCCACCTCCTGAGGCGCCCGATGGCGGTTTGGGTGCCATGGCGTCTGCGACTGCGCGATTAGAGATGCAAGAGCTGGGCAGGCTGCCTGGTCTCACGCCTCTCTCATGGCTCGCGCGGCAGATCTCGGGCCGTCGTGCTGGATGTTGGATTCTGGATGTCGCGAAAACGTCAATGCGACGCGACGAGATACTACCGGAGTATTAGCACAAGCTTTATCGATAAGCCGAAGCCGAGCGTGCACAGGCCAGTATGTACTTCGTAATCGTATCGTATCATACGGATACCTAGCATCAACATCGCTTGGCAGTGGGCTCTAACCTCTTTTACTCTGCTGCCACTGCAGATATCCTGCCTTTTATCCTGGCATGTTATGGCAATTCTCTCTACGGTTTAGAGAGCAAGTGTCCAAGTGTCCGAGTGAGCAAAAGCGCAGGTGCAGGTAAGCTGGTGGAGCTGAACCTGCGGCCCAGCCTCATCTTCTCCTCGTCACTCCTCTACTCCGTACGCTCCGTACACTTGGGCTCGGTCACAGATGCACGCACGCATCACGCGGGCGACCACTTGCACTTGGCCTGTGGCGGCATACTGACATGAATTTTCTGCCAAAAGTCGGCAAGGCGCGCAAGGTAAGACGTTCCAATGGCCTGACGCCAAAGTGTACCGGCTAACGTCATTTTGGTAGCCCAGATTCGACGTACATCTCAAGGTGAGTGAGTGAGCCTCCCTAGGCCACCTCTCTGCAGCACCTCGGGACTGGTTCTACTATCTGTCGTCAGATGTCTGCTTCTGCTGTCTGATGGCTACATCTGACTCTCGACTCTCTCATCAGATTTTCGACTTGAACAACATCCCCCTCGTATCAGGTAACTCCTTGATAAAATGGCATCTCTCCCACTCCATCCATGCCGAGCACCGCGGCCGAACCAACAAATGTCCCATCACCAACCACAAAGTGGACTATGCGTACACCAAGATCATCACGGGCGTGCGCATATCCATGGACAAGAACAACAACCTCGGCGAGTGCCCCTTGGAGTTTGAGATCCTTCAGGAATTCGGCTTGACGGAGAAGATTACTCTCGGCCACATCCGACTCAACCTGAGCGAGTATATTGAGGAAAGTGAATCGCTCAGCCGCGACGCCATGTCTCCGCCGCGCAAACGAAGCAGCATCGCCGCCGGCGCACTCTCTCCAACCGGCGGCCGCGAAAGAGCCGATTCGCGCTCCGGGCCAGAGGAGGGCATCGTGCGACGCTATCTCATGCAGGAGAGCAAGATCAACAGCACCCTGAAGATTGGCATTCTCATGGTCCAGGTCGACGGCGAGAGAAACTTTATTGCCCCGCCGCTGAAGACCGCGCCGGTATTTGGCGGAATCGCTGCTTTTGTTGCTCCCGAAGTAGAGGACGACACATCACGTATGTACCTTTCTGAACCACAGAAACAAAACGCATCCCTCTCCTAGCGCCTGCAGCCACTGACGAGCATGAACTAGCCATACCAAGCATTGTCAAGTCCAGAGATGCCGCCGAAGTGCAGGATCTCTACCGCCGCACCCTCGCTGCCTCTTGGTCTCGTCAGCCCAGCGAGCTCCCGGCAGACGAGTGCATCGAGGACATATTTTCCGGCGGCAACGGCTGGCGAACGAAACGGGAGAGCCACTCCAACCACGAAAGCGATGATGATGACAACAACAACAACAACAATAATAATGCCCATGAAGGCGGTGGCGATGGCGATGAAGACGATGAAGAGGAGCCATTCGGAGGAACTCTTCGCCCGAGTGACTTCCGCCGATACGCAAACCACCAGCGCAGCCGCAGCCGCCATCGTCGCCCACACAGCGCCTGTAGCGACAGGAGTTTGATTACAGTCACTGGCGGCGGTGCCAACGGCCCCGGAGGCAGGCTTGGGCACCGCCGCGGAGGACCGCCGCATGTGGAGGATAGTAGAGACTCTCGCGACGATGACGGTGGCAGTAGTAGGAGCGGCAGTCTTGGGAGTCTGGCTCCTACCCTAGGGAGCAGCGAGGGGGGTCTAGCTGGTGGGAGGATCGAGGCGGGGATGAGGCGTGCCAGGGAGGTGGGTGAATTTGAGGTGCGGGATGATCTCGTGGCGTGGAAGCTACCCGGTGGTGTGGCCGTCTAGACAACTTGATATATATGTACAATATGTTTTTACGCAGGC
Source organism: Claviceps sp. LM84 group G4 (assembly GCA_018360345.1). NCBI lineage: Eukaryota > Fungi > Ascomycota > Sordariomycetes > Hypocreales > Clavicipitaceae > Claviceps > Claviceps sp. LM84 group G4. Next base: position 55,893 of record SRQH01000013.1, on the reverse strand, counting down.
TGATAATAAGAACACATGGAACACGTCTCTTCCACACCAGTCGTTAAAGATATCTGCCATTACCAACAATAGTGCTGCAACGTACTGTGACAAAAGCCTGAGTTGCCGTCCTAGATAAGCCGCCCACGGCTCAGAGACTTCCAACTAATCAACCTCATCTGCATCTGCCGGCAGATGATGATCCTGGCGCCGTACGGCATCCATCCGACGGGGATCCCTCTCTGGTGTGAACTTGCCACAAATGGGCTGATGGTCGAAAGACGCAAATTGGTACAATGGACCAATTTCACGCTAATCATGGACTCCGCATCTAAAATGAGCAATTGAACTTTCCTGAGCGCACTCTGCATATGTTACAAAGCGCGTTGCTTTCAAGCGGCGTGTAGGAGTTGTCACTGGTGTGCGGCGTGCCCTACCTGGAGGCGCAACAGCGAGTGGATCGTCGCGCCACCGATGTTTCAAAGCGGCTATGCCAGTTGGCGCCGCCAATGCCACACAGCCTTGCCGCAATCGTTGGAGGTTGGCGACCAAGGCACTGATCAGGAAGCTTTTGTCGATGCCGCCTTGACCATCAACCTGCATGAGGATCGGATCAGGAATGCGCGCCGGCGCCTGATGACCTATAACAGACTCGATATGGCTGGCAATGTGCTGATACACGCGTTGCTGTGGCGGGCTTGGGCTGGCGCCGGGATCTTCATCGTGTTGCGAAGCCATGTTGGCCACGTCGGCACCAATTGCCTGCCTTTGCCGCCACCACCACCAAAACAGCTTTTCTGTCACCAGATCTCCAAGATGGCCTTGACGAAGCAAGTTGACGACCTTAGGCCACCAGTCACGTTGGAGTTCGAGTCTCGATTGCTGAATCGCTGATTGTCTCGACTTCCTCCTGGCGAAGCTGGCTCGCGGGACGAATACCAACAACTTCATCAGACGTCAGCGGATACTGTCCAGCTCTAACTCCGTGTTGTTCGATTTACGGGAGTCGTTGGAGTCCGGCATGTCCATGGCGGGGATGACCAATGAGTAGTGTTCGTCTTTGCGAGGGTGGCCAGCCGCGAACCACCGATCAACATGCGTCAGGCCACGACCAGTTCTCTTCGTCAGGATTGCCGAGTGCGTCATTGGTGTACTCGTCGACGACATCCTCATGAGATCTGAACCGTAAGTGCGGCTTATGCAGCATCAACACAGTCCTAGCATGGACCTCTCTCTCCTCTTAGCTCCTGTACAGAGGGTAGAATGATAATATACGATCCTGTGCCCGAGTTCGTATACGCGTAGGGTTAGGGGACCAGTCCATAGACCGAAAGAGGCGCATGGCATGTACGTCATCTTCTTTGTTTCTGAGACTGGCCGGGTAAGATACTTCGAGTTTCGAGTACACACCGTCGGCGCCGAGCCTGACTCGAAGTATTTCAACCAGCCAGTCTCAAAATTTGAAACATGATGTAACTGCGCTTCTTTCGGTCCGTGGACCGGTCCCGCCAGTTGCGCATACGTACGAACTCAGGCACGGGATCGTATACCTATACTTGTTCTACTCTCTACGGGCGGCAAGAGGAATCATGCTAGGGCTGTGTTGATGCTGCATTGCTGTATAAGCCGCACTTGAGGTTCAGACCTCGTGAGGGTTTCGTCAACGACGACCCCAGAACGTGGACGGATACAGCGCCACCATCGTGCTGTCAGGAGATATCTCGATGCAAAACCCCCGTCACATACCCAACAATCAGTGGAATCTATGCAAGGGAATCGGGATCATCAAATGTCAACAGTCCGGCGTACGTGGGACCGATGAAGATTGCTATACACCAATTAGTTGTGAGTATCACACGACGCACAGCAGGTCTAACGAACTGATCTCCCGTCGCCATTGCGGGCAGCCTCGCGTCGGGCAGCGCGTCTGGCACGTTTGGCACGGCAGGCGTCACATGCGAGAGTTGTTCTGACGACGCCGTTCGCCCCCCGGCGGTCGATAAAGGCATCAGATGTCTTCGTAGCTTTGCACGTGTTGCATTTCTTCGTTCCGTGTGGTGTACTAGGAGGCATATTGAGGTCGCACTCCATTTTGGGACTAGGGGCAAATGGACGGCTGGAAGAAGGCAGAGGATTCGGCGATGAATATTTCCAAATTTTGATAGATTTTGGATATCGGGCGACGGATTGAGACAGTGGACGGTGGAAGTTGGAAGTTGGAAGTTGGTATGTACTCCGTAGAGTTGGCCTTTGTTGATGCAAGTTCTGGGCGCCAACCAATCACGCTTCAGCTGTCGAATCTGTTGGCGTCGCTACGCTCGTAATGTACAACTGCACATCAGCGAAAAAGGCCAAAAAGAAACCATAGTTTGTGTCAATCAATGACGAATTGGTGCTGTGTTTATGATTGATTGGCTGATCGTACATCATGATTCGTACAGCTTTTCCTTCCTTGAGTGGAAATGACCGTCTTACGTAAGAGTGTACCTAGAAATGAATGTAATGCGGCATGATACGGCACGAATCACGATACCCCTCAATGCTGCGTTGTAACTTGTCACCTTCATCATCGCCGCAAATCAGTCAGTAGTACAGGTACCTACGGTCTCATCTACGGTCTCATCTCTAGGTACCTGTACTCTACCCACAGCCATTAGTCAACTTAGGTATTCACATCCATGATCTCATTTGTCACACAAAGGTCACAAAGCCATGAAAATCACTTCACTCCCGCGATGCTAGTCCACAATAAAAATAAAACAAGATAAAAAGGATGTATGTAGCTCTATCGTTTACGACGCCCCTTGTCCGTCAAGAGCCAATTTTGACTCCCGTGGGCCGTGGCCCTCGCCCTGTACACAACTATCCACATATCATCCCATCCACCTTACATGCGCCTATCCATGTACTTTATCTTTCCCTCTCTCGGATACGTAGGTAGTTCATGAATAAAGAAAATCGGATCCCGCAAGGGATTGCGTTAGGGAGTTTAACAACTTACAAGCCATCCCCGCGTAGCCTGTCTCTTTTCAAAAAACACACAATCAATCTTCCATTGATAGCCTGCATTCTAACTCCATGTATTGTACTTTTCTTGTCCTTAGATATAGTCTCGCCTGTATGGTGTTTTATTTCAAGCAGAGACCGTGCCACGAATACCGCCCTTCCCACCGACTTCTCTCGCCGTAACCGTAACGCTCAGGTCAGCCGCAATGTTAATAGTGACTTCGACCTTGCCGCCCTTCTTGACGTCCTTGATGGCTGCCTCCGCAAGGGGAGCACCCAACTTCCAGACCTTTTCGCGCTTCTCCTCCTCTTCTTCATCAGAATCGTCCGCATCAGAGTCTGAGTCATCTGCGCCCTTGCCACCGTTTGCGGCTGGCTTTTCGGCCTTGGGCTCTGGTTTGGTGACTTTGATGTGGGTGCCTCCCTCGAGGACCTTGACCAGGACATCGCCGCCGTTCTTGGGGGCGGGGATGTGCACGGTTCGGCGGGCTGGAGCGGCAGTTTCGGCCTGCATGATGGGAGTGAAGACTTCTTCGCCGTCCGCGTTAACAGTCAGGACACCAATGGCGTTGGAGATGTGCTTGACGGTGGTGACGGCGGGATGTGTGGCCTGTTCAATGTCGCTGGCCTCGTATTCCTGGATGAGGGAAGCCTGTAGGGCCGCGCCGCGGGCCTGAGCCTCCGAGGGGTTGATGGCGGTTGTGCTGGTGGCGGGAGCCAGGATCTTGGTCGTCTCGGGGAAGATATTGCGCAGGTTGTTGGCAATGCGGGGAGTGTGGGAGGTACCACCGCACATGATAACCTCGTCAATGTCGAGGACGTCCAGCTCGGCCTTCTTGACGACGCTCTCGACGAGGCGGTTGAATCCGTCAAAGACCTTGCGGCCGACCATCTCATATCGGAGACGGTTGATGGTGGAGGAGAAGTCGAATCCTTCCGCCAAGCTCTCCACGCTGAATTGGGCATTGGTGCCCAAACTGAGGGCCTTCTTGGTGGCCTCGGATTCCTGTCGCAGCTTCGCTAAGCTCCTGGCGTTGGATCGAGGATCGGTGTTGTGCTTCTTGATGAACTCCTTGGCAAAGTGGTCCATGAGGACCTGGTCCAGCTGAGCGCCGGCGAACTCGTAGTCGTGGGCGGTGGCCAGGATGGTGTACATGCCGCCTCTCGAGGCCACCACGGCAACATCGGATCGGGTACCTCCTAGGTCGGCAACAACGACAATCTTGTCCTCCAGAACGGCCTCGGGGCGGGCGTCATAAGCCAGCAGGGCGGCGACAGGGTCAGCAATCAGTTGCAGAACTTCAAGACCAGCGTCGTTGGCGGCCTTTGTCAAAGCCTCGCGCTGCTTATCGTCGAAGTTGGTCGGTACCGTGATAACCACAGAGGTCACCTTCTTGCCAAGATAGTCTGAGGCGGAGGCAACCAGACGGCGCAAGTAGCGGGTCGCGGCATCACTGACGGACACAGATGAGGCCTCACTCTCGCCATCCTTGTCTTTCACTGAGAAGAACACGCTGCCATTGTTGTCGTGGGGATGCGCGGCGGCATGGCAATGGGTAGGGTCGACGGATTTGAATCTGTGGCAAGAGAAGGCAAATTTAGTATCAGGACAACGGGCTTGATCTGTGTCTCCCACCAAGTGGCTGTTACAGTAGGGGATCCAATGCAAGAACATACTCCTTGCCCAAAAAGTCGCGGAAATAAGCAATCGAGTTGGAGGGATTGCGAACCAAGAAAGCCTTGGCCTGGGTGCCGTAGTACTCGTCGCCATCTACGTATGACAGCGCAGTGGGAATCTGTCGGTCTGCAAGAGAGGAAGCTGCGTCAGTATACACACACATGTACACATGTATCCTCGTCCCTCGCACAGGTCTACACACCTCCATCCTCGTTGGCGATGACCTCGGCCTTGTCGTCAACCGTAAATGCGATCGAGCTGTTGGAGTTGCCAAAGGTGATACCAATGACGACCCGGTCCGCCGGCTCGGGACCGGGCTTCACGCCGTTGCTGTCAGACATGCGGGAGACGTTGTGGTCGCAAGGAGAAAAATTAAAAGTAGGCTCAGAACAATAAAACAAAGGCTCAAGATCCGGTTTCAAGCAATGGGTTGTTTCTTGCTTCTCGGCTTAGTTTTGAAGAAGTTCGTAGTAAGTGCAGAACGAGGTTGCGTTGCGCAGGGAAAGCCAATCCAGATTCCAGATAATTAGTGGGGTTCTCTAAGAAAAAATTCGAGGCCGCTCGCACAAGGCTTATCGACTTGGGTGTCTTTATCTACACGCCCCACAAGTACCCATAATTTTCTTCCTTCTCGTGCTTGGAACTTGAAAGTTGGACGGCCTTTGATGAGTCTTGACGTTGAGGGCGATCTCTGAATTAGGCCGGTTTTGGATTCGCAATTGCTCTCAGAATCAACGCGGAAACGTCTTCCGGGCTAGCCCGGCATAGCTTTCGCAATCACAGATACACGCGCCCCTGCTCTCTCACATCCGCAATTCCCAACGCATTCACAATATGTCATCAGAACCGGTCTTCGTCCTACCGGGCGACCATCTCGATCCCGATCTCATACCATCACATCCCAAGAAACCTCTCCGTCTTGGTCCCGGCCTCCGCCACGTTCCGCCGAATCAGATCCTACCTACGCTGGCCGGCCAATTTGTCGTCGACCGGCCCAAAAATACAATCAGGGTTGAAAATTCCCACGGACGGGTAAGCAATGGCCTTTCCTCAGCTCTTACCTACTCTTCCGTAGCTTCCATAATAGCTGTCTCGTGCCTGGGATGGGCTCACACAGTTGAAGAAACAAAGGACAAAAGAAGAGTAAACGAAAGGGGAAAACTCGATTGGCTCACGTTTTTGGACTTTGTAGTATATCCCCAGAGTAGGCGAGCTCGTCATCGGCACGGTCCAAAAGAGCGCCGTGGATGTATACTACGTCTTCTTATCAGACTACACCGCACCCGTCCTATTACCGCAATTGTCCTTCGAATCCGCCACCAAGAAGACGAGACCGATTCTAGCTCCCGGAGCGCTCGTATACGCGCGAGTCAGCATGGCGAACAAGCACATGGACGCCGAGGTGGAGTGTGTCAATTCGTCCACGGGGAAAGCAGATGGCCTCGGGCCCTTGACGGGCGGGATGTTATTTCACATATCACTGGGCATGTCAAGGCGTATACTGATGCCCAAAAGCGTGGAAGAGGGAAAAGTAGTCGTCTTGGCAGAGCTTGGTGCTATGGGATTGCAGTTTGAGACGGCGACGGGGAGGAATGGTCGGTTCTGGGTGGACAGTGAGAACACCAAGACAATTATCGCTGTGGGGAGGGCTGTACAAGAAACAGACGAGAAGAGGCTAAATGTGGAAGATCAGAAGAAATTGGTCAGGAGAATAATAAAATCTTTGAGCTAAGGCTCTGTCCTTTGCCACCGAAGTCTCGATAGAGCATAACGCTGATATCTCTTTGTGACGTTGGCGACACACAATCGCTTGCAACAAACAAATTTAGTTTCTCGCACTGGCTCCGTTTGTTCGGCCGGTGCTAGATGACCTTGCTATCGAATTCAAGAGGCTTAAAGCAATGCTATGAAAGCAGATAGGTATCATACAAAATCCAAACGCCATATTCACTGACCTACTGGTCGAACAGTTGCATCTTTCCCAAGGTATATGTAGCCAGTTGATGCGATGCTGATTGTCTGTCAAATTGCCGCACAAAATGTCAAATTCGAAAATCAACGTGTTCCATCCCATGCTGTCTCCCGTGCATGCACTTATTAAGTATCTCCCATTTGGAGGTCGACCTCGATGGGCTCTGGAAGCTGTGGGTCTTCCATGCTGTGCATGTTGGCCATGTGCCGTTTCCAATTGTCCTTTCTGGGAAAAGCTTTGGTGCCCGATTTCGCGTATTCGCATCCCGACATGGGGCAGTGATATTTCCTTGTCTTTTCGTGCCGATCATTTATGTGGCGCTGCAAATGTGTCTTGGTTCCAAATCCTTTCCCGCAGTTGTTATATGGGCATTTGTGGTCCTTGCTATGATAGCGTTGGTGATGCCTATCTCATAGTCAGTCTCTGGACATGCATGGAAAGGAGAGGGGGAAGGAAAACAGAAGTAAGAATTAGAGAGGTAACGAAGATAAAGCAGAAAATTGAGAGTCATAATCTCTCAACGAATTTTCTTGCCTGTGATGATAGATTTACTAACTTGAGCTTGTGTGGCTGGTCAAAAGCTTGACCACAGCCCGGCTCGTCGCATCTTAACAAGCCCACCTTCATCGGAGACGAGAAGCCTGTTTGTGGCGAAGTGCTGTATCGAAAATCGGAGCTATTCATGGAAGCCGGAGAGGGACTATCGAGCTGCGTCGAAGGCGTATTTCCTGCGTAAGGCCCTGTTGACGCCGCGGCTGGGAAAGGAGTCGCTTGGTCCGAGGGATGGCTCGGATGCCGGCTTCTCTCCGGTATCACTGAAGGATATAGATAATGGTGGTTGTACAAATTCATCGTGGATACGTCGTCGCACTCTCGCTTGAGAGCCTCTGGGGGCGCTGCCTGATACATCGGCGCAGTAAATTGTGCCCTTTGGGGTGTTTCAGCAGGCAAAGGGACCAAAAACGGCGGCACCGGATAAGTTGGAATATCCTCCCGGAGCGCTTCCTGATACATCGGCGCAGAAAATTGTGTCGCCTGAACTATCTTAGCAGGCATAGCCGCATAAGACTGAGAAGGCGAATAAGTTGGAAAATCCTCTCCGGGCGTTTGGCCGCTGACAGACGATAGATCACCCCCTACACTATGAGAGGTAGCCAGGAGTTGATGCTCTGTGCGATGTCGCATTTCCGTCTGGGTAGAAGCGGGCATGATATCCATAGGGTTCACTGTGTCCGGAACAGGATCCCGTGTTCGCGACGATGAAGTCGGTCCCTCGAGAACGACACTGTCAGGCGAGGGTGATTGCGGCGGTGTTTTGATGCCGGTTGGCAGCGAGGCAAGTTTGGGGGCGTCATTCACCAATACGGGTGCCGAAGGTAGATACTTTGACGTCGAAGAAGGAGAAAGTTGACTAAGATGATCGGTTGTATGTGCAAGAGTGGAAGCCCGCCAAGGCTCAGCGTCAGAATAATAAGCCCTCGAAATAGTTGGCGTGTCTTCCGACGACTGAGCTATGGTCGGTGCGCTGTTACGACCACTGAGCCGGTTCAGTATCCGCTTGACGCTGTATTTAGAAGAGCTTCCACGAGGCAATTTGCGCACAGCTTCCGCAGGATCCGGAGCAGTAACCATACCAAACGCTGACGACGGTATAGAAGGACGATAATAATCGTGGCTTGTGCCTTTCAGCACGCCAGGATTGTCATCGGGCATCGAAGCCGGCATGTAATAAGGAAACGGCGTCGTTTCTCTGCACTCATCATCGTCAAGAGCGTCCTCGTGAGGTGCCCCTGCTATAGGCAACTGTCGACTCAGATCCAGATTCCCCTCCGTCTGCAATAGTCTCGCATCCGTCTCAGTCCAATCCAGCTCCCTGCTCCTATCACCTCCATCAAGCTCCCCGTGCGATGGTTCTCCATTTTGCTGCTGAAGGGAATCTGTGGAGGAAAGTCGATGATGCGAATTCGGTGCTAACGTCGATCCCTTGGTTTGCTGTGCTTGAAAGCCAGTCTCGTCATCATGAGGTCGGCCGGCCCTTCTCCGCCGCTTTACCAGGTGGACGATAATGGGATATAGACAGAATGCCACGAGGGCCGCGGCCAGGACAGCTCCAACGACAGTACCAGCTATCGCTCCATTGCTCATATCTCGCCTCAGGATTGTTCTATCGGTAGCAGTGCTACTGGTCACGACGCCGCGCGGCGACAAAGACCAGGTCAGGCGGACAGATCGACCATATCGGACAGGTGTTTGCGCATTGTGTCGAGTTTCGGGCGAGCCCTCCTTGGTAAAAGCATCGTCGCTGTTCATGACCATCAAAGTCTCAAGAGCTCTCCCCCCTCGTGGGTCGAGAATTGCTCCAAGTCAAACAAAGCACTCAAGCGGAGCGCGGAGGAAATTGGAGGCCGCCCACGACAAGTCCGGCGACTTGGCGCAGAGGCCGCGGTGGGCCGCACTGAATCGCTTCGTGGGCACGCAGCAACGACAGAGGAATAACGGCGATTGAGAAATGTCAGAAAACAACCATGGTCATCATTGTAACACAAGGTCGAAAGAATAATTGGGAAGGGAAGTCTAGACCCGAGACGAAGGCGTGGTCTCAACTCTCAGGGTAAGGTAGGGATGTACGGGGGGGATATTGCGGCTCAATGTTGAACCGTGTGCGAGGCGAGGAACGGTCTGGCATTCGTCAACTGGAGCCACTCCAACCGTCAAACTTCAAAGGCTCTCATACTCCGTACTGATCAGTGATAAGTCACCAAGTCACCACCCGACGATACCTATCATTATGCTAAGATTTCAGCTTGTTCGACCTTCCAGAACCTAGTTTGATATTCGACGAGACCTATTAGTAAAATGGTGACGCGAAGCTGTGCCAACTTTCCAAGACGCGCCAACTTCCAAGGCATAGGCAAAATCACGTTCGAACTTTTCTTAACCAATGAGAGAGGCTTGTGCCGAGAGCACCGTAAGCCCTATGTACATAGGTACATACCTCCTACAGTGGTCTGTTGCTGAAAATCCAAAATTTAAAGAGGCAAGCACGAAATTTGCCTCGTCAACACTGTCAGCAGCATCCTTCAGGGCATCTCGATGGCTTCTATGAATGAATTGAGGATCTAGAGGCCACAGAAGCTGACGATGAGTTCACCGACGAGCACAACGAACAGGATCAGATGTGACCCAGGGCTCACAGGACGCCTGGCAGGAGCCGGCCAACTTGTGACCTCCATCCACGACTTGATCGTCCTTTGCAATCGTGACATAGATGTCGACTTGTCCTGGGCCAGTCACATTGGGCGGTATGTAGCTATATGTAACCGGCGAGATGCAAGACAGTTCGATCAGAATCTCAAGTCACGAGAGCAGCATGGAACAGTTGCACCCAAGACCGAGGTCGACTACCTTACGCATAGACTGTCTGGCGAGTGGCACATCTCCAGACGCTACTGCGGTGATGCATGCTGATTCGGGCCCAAGGCACTGGAAAGTCTTTCCTCGTCAATGCTGTATCTGACGTTCTCGAGATCGCGCTACCAAGATCAGTGGTTTGTGCAGGCGCCAACTGGAGTTGCGCCAAATGCCATCTACGGTCATATGATTGAGCTGAGATGCCGACCCTCACTCAGTCTGTACAACTGCTCCAGGTTGCTCTCGAGACTTGGAGATTCGGTAGAACTGTCCTGCATCTTCCCAGTTACGTGATGCTACATAGCATCCAATGAGGCTTGCCCAGGAATAGTCGAGGTTTCTAGGTCTCGTCGTATGTATCAAATTGATTATCATCAACTTATTTCACATCATCGAACTGTCTGAGGTGGTGGTGCAGTGTCAGCTTGACTCTCGTGTCTTTCCGGGTACCATCTGCGTTCTGATAGATCGGAAAGTAGTTGAAAATGCTTGGCTCCGTCCCAGGCCTGACATTCTATTGTGCGCTGGTCGACAGCTACAAAAGCGACGACCTCCAGAAGATCGATGCTCCGATCATGTAGACAACGTTGCTAGAGCCTAGTCGCGAGTCGCGGCGCTGGCAATCTTCAAAGCACCTGAGCCTGTGCATCGGAGCCCACGTTATGTTGGCGGAAGAACCTCTGGAGCAAGGGGCTTGTGAACGGGGCAATTGGCATCGTGGTCTGTAATGACGGTACTGCAAGTCACGATGCAAGCGATCTGCGCAAGAAAGCCCCAACTATAGTGCTTGTGCACTTTAAATCCTATAGGAGACCGCCTATTTGGCTATTCGAACGTTCGCTGCGTTAATTATCACATATACTAAACGCCTCGCGCCTCCCATTCCCCAACTCCATCGGCCCCTACCTACCCCAAGCTCTGGCAATTTGAAGCCGCACACTGTGAATATACCGATATTTAGCGAAGAATGCCCGCTTCTCCTCTCTGAGAGACAGGTCCTTGTAACGCGACAAAAGAAATATGAAGAAAACGGAAACAGACAAGCAAAAAGCCGTCTACGCTCATTTGTTAACATGCCGTAGTCGCACTAGCCCACACTCCATGAACTAGTCCTCCTCACTGATTTCACTCTCATCCGCGTCCGGACTGTTCTTGATGTCTTCAAAGGCCATTTCCATGTCCTTTTCTAAATCAGCCTCCATGTCGTTCAAGCCGTCGGCCTCCCCTTCGCCTTCGCCTTCACCTTCACCTTCGCCCTCGCCCTCGCCTTCGTCCTCGTCCTCGTCCTCGTACTCGTACTCATACTCATACTCGTCTTGTGCCTCCACCATGGGCTCTGTCGACACTGGAGGAGGAACATGATTGTTGACGGGACTAGGGAGCTTGAAGTCCATGTCTGGCTCATCATCACCTTCAGCGTCCGCATCGTCGCCCTCCGATTCTCGCTGGTCCATGAAGTCATCAAATCGCCGTGGCGGAGGGAAAGCCGGAGAAAAGTCGGCATGCTTTGCAGTCTCTCCGCCAGGGTACTCGATGAGTAGCCCCCCATCATCATCATCGTCGTCATCTTCCTCGTCTTCAAATTGGGCCTTGGATTTTGACGGCTTCTGCTTTTCCGGCTCAGGAAATGACAGGGGAGCTTCTTTAGCTGGCTGCTGCTGCTGATTTCCCGGACTGCGGTTCGAGTCTTTGGTCTGCGATTGTGATGAATTGGACGCCGTGTCTTTAGCTGAGGCAGTCTTCTTTGCAGTAGCCTGTTTGTTGGGGCCCGGTTGGCTGTTTAGATGGGGGTATTCACCCCGTAAGCGCTCGGCATCAGAGTTGTCAGGCATTCTGCTTATGTTCATGCTGAACGTGGAATCGATTTTGTCGAGGACGAAAACCTGTCGCGCCGGATGGAAATGCAGGACGTATTGACTGCTGCTTATGTTTCTCGAGCCAGTGTAGCCGTAATTATCGCCGTCATCCGTAAAGGACAAGTCGTACGAGTCTGTTTGGCCCCGGAGCGAAGGCTTGAGGCGGGCTTCGTCCGGAGCATCACCAGATGGCAAGTCAGGTTTGTGGTTATCTGGCAGTTGTTGTTAGCTTAATCATATAGAGGCACACGCCGAGCTTTCGAAGAAAAGGTATTTGCGAGAATGCGAGAATGCGAGACTCTCGACTAAAGGGGCAATGCTGCATACATCGAATAGCAGTGAAGAGGACGTCGGCGGCCCCACTAAGAAGAGTTTCACCGAGGACGATGGGATATCTGCTCGAGAGCGTTGGATCAATCAAGCCAGCCATACCCATGGCGCTAAATGGCGAGCGATATTTGGGTCTTCGTGATGGTCTGCTGCAGGCGTGGCCCGACGCAATTGAGCAAATCGCGCAAAAGTCAAGAGCGAGGATGCAGTGACAGTAAGATGCAGGGAAGTTGGAACGTGGGAAATTGGCCCGCCCCCAGATGATGGGGCCTCGCGGAGACTAAAAGCAAATGGGGCGCGACGGTGATTGGTCGAGATGCTGATAGGATGGGGCAGTTCGTGTGGCTGGCGGGGAACTTCGGCTGACGCCTGGACCATGCATGTCATCGCGAACAGTACGGCCTTGGTTGCACAAAGAGATGGCTGGTATCCAACGAACCTTGATCTTCCAACGAACCTTTGATCATCTTGCAAGGGAAAGCAGGTAGTAACACACTATGGCGTTTGTCCCACGTCTCATCTGAGCGCCTCGCGAATCTTCTTGGAATTACAATGCTGCACGTGCATTCCGCCATCATGTTCCGATCCAGCGGGCCGGTCCAGAGCGGATCCATTTCACTCGCAGTTTACTCCGTAGAAAGGTACCTATGTATTTAGTAGAATTTAGTCGTATGTAGGAGGTTTCGACTCATCAATTGCAGCTTCTACCATACATACCTAGGTAGTAAATTCGATCGCATTTTCCGTTTCAAGTGATCAACTGTTTCCATTCTCACCGGCTGCCTTTTCTCAGCCATGTTCCTCTTGAGCCACCCCCATCCGACATCGGAACACATGGAAAAACGATAAAGACCATGTGGTACATAATATCAATGATGAACATGCACAAGCGGCCGCTCCAAAACTATACCTCATGACCAAAGACACTACAGTGAGGCCTTCTTCCAAAGTCACCAACGTCATGGGCCGGTTTTCCGGACCCTGAGTTATGGTGTTACAATACCTTTTCAGCAAACGTGTGCAGCTCGCGTCCCCTGTGAAATGAGCGAACACAATAACTTCCGGAACATTGACGAGAACCGACTAATTCAACTTTGATCAATGACTGATTGTGAAAGCTGAAATTCTCGGCTGCCGGCCGCCTGCAACACCGCGTCTGGTGAGCGATAATAAGGCATATACTCGATGTACGTGACACGAAGAATGAGCAGATAATTGGAGCTATCCGACACGACGCCAACATCCATCGCCCTTCTTGTTTCACGGCGAGGAAGGTTCCAAGCAGCAAGAAGGTCTTTGAAGGTCTATATACTTTCTTCTATGCATCGCATTCGGAGGTCCGAATTGTTCGTGTTCGCAGGCCGCACTGCATCTGTTGCACGAAAGAGTGGGCGCAGCCGTCTGGCCACTGGTTTGTGCTTTGTATACTCCTATATACCCTGCGATAACATCTCTGTGAAATTGAAGTCACCTACTTCTCTTGAGCATGTGCGTTCGTGCATCTCAGTCTGTGCGGCTGCAAATGGAAATGGGCTTTGCTCCCTTCATCATTCTATCATCAGGACGCAACATACACGTACCCACGAAACCTTGGTGCAGACATGATGTAGGCTTCGGAGGCGCAAGATTAAATGTGTGCGCGCGCGCAGATAAACATTCACAAATCCTGCTAATTTGCTCTCCAGGGACCCAGAATATCATGATCTCTGGCGAATATTTGTGACTTGCCAACATGGAAACGTCTGCCGCTCGAAAGCAGATAGCATTGACCAACAAATGCGTGTCTGAGCACGTTTAGACAGTCACGACGTTGCTATGGTGAATAGCGCAAAACAACCCCGAAGTTGAAACTCATTAAAGGCCAGAAAAACTGCAAATAACGTTTCTGGAAGTTGGAATTCTTCATGTTTCAATTTGACTACCCTATGCTGGGACTTGGGAGTTTTGGAAATATGTAGCTCTGCGTCATGACCGAGGGAGACATCTTTCGCCAGGGGACATTGTTTCTAGTCCAAGGATAGACCGCTGTTTCGCTCTTTTCATATCTTTTTAGCCGCGTCGACCCTTTTTGTTTCAAAAAGCCGCAAGAGGCAAGCTCAGTACCTACGTGCGCACTGTGTCTTTGAGACAGACAGAGGCGGCCAGACACTCTGCGCGAGGGTCCGACGGCCCCAACAGCAGTAACTCCTCGTATTTGATCATGTACACAGTAAGTGTTGGTAAAAGCTGCTTCGTGAATAATGAGTCTCAAGGGAGATACAGGTATTCAGAGAATACAGCTATGTGCATAGGTTACTCGGCTGAAGGAACTGCGAGCACGATGCAAGCTGCATTGGCGAACTCACTTTCCGCGGGCCGCCTGTGCTCTCCTCCACCCTTGTGAGTGTTGATGGGAAAAAAAAAAGGGACACAGTCAAAAGATCAGACAAAAGAGGCTGGAAACAATAAACCCTTGATATGTACTTGTGAGTCGTGACTGAAACATGGGCTCAGATGTTTCGAAGCCAATCGATGCATTGGCCAGCAGTTTGCGCGGGGCCAAGACATTGCGAGCACTGTGAGGAATCACGGGAAGACAACACCAGTGAGCTAGGAATGCTGATTGATTATGTGAATGTATGTATGTATGTGAATCATATATGTAACCGATGGCCTCCTTGCTGCCACTTTAATCCCATCGTGGTCGTCATCGCCACTTGAGGGATTTGCAGGGACCGGCTCCTTGGCTGGGCCACTTGTGTTCCACGTAATACAGGTCATTCTCACACTGAACCGATAAAAAGCAGTGGGATCTGATTCATATTACTCGGCTGTGACATGCGAGTTCTTGGATGGGGGCCCCGAGGCCGGTCATCGGAGGCCAGCCATGACCCTTGACAGCTTCATAGAGCTACATCTATAGCCAGTATAAGTCGAATAGCCGGGCGCATGGATTCGATGAACTGCCTCTCTTTCTGTGAGTATCCTGATAAAGTCTTTCATCATGGAGACCTGAGCGACCCAAAGAGGCCAAAGACACACGCTTTTTTTTTTTTTTGCCAATGTTTGCCCTACATACCGGAACCGACTTGCCGAGTTGTATACCCGAACTTCCGAAGCCGTGTCCCCGAGCGGCAGGGAGAGCAGCCTGCAGCCTGCAATGCATAATGGTTGAGACGGAGGCGGCTCTATCCGGGAGAGACTGGAGAGGTACCCCGCCAGATGGTAAAACAATCGGAAACGGCTTTCGAGACACTGACCATTTGTTCTTTGGCAGTGAGTGGTACATACATACATTCATAAGGTTAGCTAACGGTAGGACTATAGGTAGGTAGCTGCTGCATGTACCTACTCTGTCGAGTGTGAAGGTAACGAGCAGCTGGGATGTTTTCCGTGGCATGTCAGTTGTTTGAGGACGGTTCTGCTTGGTATCAAGATTTAATGGTGTTACATAGGTACCGTATGTTTGACTTGCGCTTTCCCATTGCAGAAACTCTCAGTGAAGATTTCTTTCAGGGTGTTGGTGACGTGGACGACACTTGTAAGTTGCCTCTCCTCTTGTTGCACATCCGGCCCCCTCGAGGCTCTGAAAGAAGGCAGACAGGAACTACCTATGCACCTCATTGTCCTATGCCAATCTGTGCCCTACGGAGTACCTACATAGAAATTAGATCGTTTAAAACTTGGAAGAGGGGGAATTGTTGGTGCCAAGTTCTACATTAATGGAAAAGCTGGAAGCAGTGCGGCTGTCTTTCATCGAGTCGAGTCTCACCGAAACTGGGGCTCAGGTAGCCCTGCGTGAAGCTGCATCTTTCGCTCGGCCGGCATGTCTCATGTGTCCGCAGTCCGGAAAAGGGGAGGGAGCCAAGTTCCAACTCTCGCGGACGAGAAGGGAAATAAGTTGAGAATAACTCCTCTCAAGTCTTGACTCTTGACCTATCCGTATGTACCTATGTATGTACATACAACTTCGTAGAGAAGTCGGTGGCGACTGGCGAGGGATAATTGTGCGTGCGCACTGGGTAATACCTAATGGACGACGATCGATGCGAAGAACAAGATGCACACTTTAGCACTTCATCAGAAAACTCTGTGGCCCGTCGGCGTGGCGCCGCGCTGAACTCGATCCGAGGCGGTCCGTTTCTCCATCGCGAAATCTTCCGATCTACCTAACTCCGCAGGTTTGGAGAAGTGACGCTGAGGTTGACTCCAGTTTTCGTCTTCTATGTACCTAGGCTAAGGTACCTATTTTAGTAAGTACATACATATGTAGGTACATACATAAACGGTTAGCTCGGTCGGTGACAAAACAGCGGACCAATCATGACGCAGCGGTGAGCTCAGGCACTGACCAGTGGCAGGCAGGGATGGATGGATGGATGGATGCGGAGATGTAATAAAGAAACAACCGATGCGCCGGTTCACGAGTTGACGGAACGCCAAAGGCACCTAGATCCAAATCAGATCGGGTTGGACAACCCAAGACTGAGGTATGTAGTACCTATGTATGGCATATGCAGGATCTACAGGGGCCATACATACCTGCACAAAGTGAATTGCGCCATTCTTTTATGGACGGGCTTCACTTGTATTTTCTCCTACAGCTCACTTGTTAGGTACCTGTCTCACACTCAGACGCCACTGTACCGGCCGTCAGTCCGGAAAACGCACATCAGATCTCGCCTCGGTCTCTTGAACCCTTGAGCCAAGTACGGAGTAGAATTCGTACTTGCGTCCGCGGTTTCTTTGTCATGAACGTGTCTCGTCTCTACCGGCGCCGCGGCTCCGCATTCCAATTTCCAACCCCAAGGCCGCGGTTCCATTGTCCGCCTCGATGGCTTCTTGTCTTGAATATCCGTCAGTCGGTGGTGCGGGAATCGGGATGGGATGCGAGGCATTAGTATCTGCCGTTATGTACGTGTCTATCGCTTCCAGCTCGGAGAAGTGCCTTCCCATCGCGAGTCTGTGGAAGCCTTCATGCGTCAGTGGAGATTTCTCATTTTCTAACATGGCCAGCGTTTTCATGTTTGAATGCTCATATTGGTACTTTATGTACCTCGTATCTGTCTATGTGTATGTACATTGTACATACCTACACACGTATGTGCGTACGGTCATATGCACAATTTGTTTGTACTCCGTAGACATGTAAGCGCCCCTGGTCTGTAAGCTGTCTGTCTTGAAATGTCTTGAAACTAACGCATATTCGCTTCCTAGACCCCAGCGCCCCTTCTGTCAAATCCCGGAGGCCCGATCTAAGATCTTCTTCTGATCACATCCTTGTGTGGCGGTGCGAATCTGGACAAAAGTGTCCCAAAAGACATCCCCAACAGCAGCTTTAGTGTTTGAAAGTGGCTGGCATCTCGAGTCGATGTGCCCTTGCGACGACAAAGGGACGGAACGAATTTAAAACTCCAAACTTCCAACGACGTGTCCTGTCAGAGCGGCACAATCTGCCGGGCTTTGCTACCTAATCCCGCCTTATCTATCGACCTACAAGTTGATAAACTTGCAAGTTGCGGCAGTCTTTGCGCAAACGTCTCTACAAAGTCCTGCCACAGTGCCACTATCCTTCTCCCCATCTTGAATGTGCATTTTCTCGCAATACCGCCTTCATGGACGACGTGATGCACGTACCGGAGCTTGAGGATGCTCGCTTCTATACTGAGGTGATGCAGCTAGACGCGGACAGGACCGAGGCACAGCACGACCGCGAGCTACTCGCGAAAGCTCACGAGCTCGGCATTATGGCCACTCTGCCTATCGTGTCGAAAGCACATCAACTCGCGTCGAGCACCATGTCAGACTCGACCAACTCCATACCGAGAGAGCAGGCAGTTTCAACGACGTCCGATGGGTCGACCGGGGCGTATTCTACCCCTCGCTCATCCATATATGGCGTTCCAAGTCCCGGCTTATTGTCGTCATGCGACAATGGCAACAACGACGAACTTCAGCCTCAAAGTCTCGACTTCTCGCCCTATGAAGAGTATTTGGCGAAGACCGGTCTGGCACTTCCAGCGCCATCAGCACCCCGAAGCAGCATGGCCTCGCTGGAGCGCTCTGATCGAAGTATATTCAACGTCGGGACCAAGAATAGCCTGTCCGATGTCAAAACACGATTTCGGGATAGATTTAGACGAAAGAAGAAGCCAGCTGGCGGCCCTGAACCTCCTCTGTATGTTGCTTTACACCCTTTCGCATCGTAGTTGGCAAACTCATGATGCCTTGCACAAGCGCTATTCATCAACACCTTCTTGACGAAATCGCCTCGGACTGACACTTTTCGAATCATGATTTAGGTCTTGCTCCAAATGTGATTCTCCTCTCAGTAGCACGAATGCTTTGCAAAACTTGCCATGCGGACACGCCAACTGCACACCCTGTCTGGCGGACTTGACAGTACAGGCGACAAAGAAGGAGG
Source organism: Claviceps sp. LM84 group G4 (assembly GCA_018360345.1). Taxonomy (NCBI): domain Eukaryota; kingdom Fungi; phylum Ascomycota; class Sordariomycetes; order Hypocreales; family Clavicipitaceae; genus Claviceps; species Claviceps sp. LM84 group G4. The sequence continues at coordinate 37,258 of SRQH01000013.1, read as the reverse complement.
CAAGCATGCCGCCAAGTTGCTGTGCAAAGCCGGTGCCATCTGAATTATTGCGCCAAGCCCTAGACATCGACGTGCAGAAAGCCCTGCTCAACGCCGTACTTCATTACAGCACACCTTCGGAGTCGAGAGTCTTTTGTTGCAACTTGGATTGTAGAGAGTTCATTCCCCCGTCGAAACGAGTCGATACAAGCATGCCCTCGGCGCTTATCTGTCTCCAATGCCAGTCCAAAGTGTGTCAACTGTGTCGAAAAAACGCGCACAACATTGGTACACACTGCCCGGAAGATGAGGAGCTCATCGATGCCCTCGAGACGAGCGGCCACGACAGCTGGAGACGCTGCTACCGGTGCTGCCAACTAGTTGCGCTTTCGGACCCGACAGGACCCATCACGTGTACCTGCAAGGCACAATTCTGTCTCTCTTGCGGAGGAGCCTGGGACATCCTCAGAGGCTGTCCTAATCACTGCCCACGGGAACGAGACCCAACCTTAAGACGAGAGGGTAAAGCCCAGACACCACCACAGCAAGGACCAGCCCGACGCTCCATGCAGCACCCCGAAATCCAGTCTCTTCTACAAGCCCAGAGAAAGGAAATGCGCAGGATGCTGGACTTCAAGAAGGCGGCACTAACCTCCCTGGAGGCACGTCAGGCTGCCCAGAAGACGGCTCTGGCAGACCAGCACATCCAAAACCGAGACGAATTAGTCGCAAAACAAGCCAGAGACGCAAGCCAGCTCGAAGATCGGCAAATTTCCGATGAACTAGAACTCCGCAATAAGCTCGAGCAGGCCGAATGGAGTATCACGATCCGTATCAAGTACATGGAGGCCTACTGCGAAGTTCCCACCCAAAGTCCTTCCGTATCATCCTCCGAATCATCCACGTCATCCTCGTCGAGTCTGCCGCCCCGCGTCGTCACGGAGAAGAACCTCCGGGACTTGGGCCGGCAGTACAGTTTGCGGGAGAAAGTGCAGCGAGAGCACGAGTCCAAGATCTACATGCTGCGTGTGCGGCAGTCGAAGAAAATGGAGGACCTGGTGCAGAGTCATGGGGCCCAGCTGCGGGAACTCATTGAGCGGAATCGAGAGGCGCGTGAGGCGTTTGGTGAGCGCGTGCGGCGGGAGCGGAAAATATTTGATAGTGTTTTTGAGGCTCGGCAGGCTCGTTTGACGGCAAGGTGGGCTCTTTCTATCCAGGTCCAGTGTAGGGAGTTGCAGGGGAGAAATGGTGTGAGATATGCGCTTGTGGCGCCGCCGTCGTGGATGGGGGGTGAGGCGTTGAGTGAAGCTGTGTTGTGATGACTTGATGACTTGCCACGACGATCATCTCCTGGACGGGTTTGGGTACGAGCTCCATGATTCTTGTATGATAATCTCATGTCATGCATTCTTTTTTTTTTCTTATTTGACACACGTTATGTACGCCTTCATTCTTGTGATAGGCTTTAGGTACACTTTCCTTGAGAGCGGGAGACATCAACAGCTGGTCTGGATTACCTTCATGTATATTCTCTTCTTCTTCCTGTCCTGGCAAAGGGTCAGACTCGTCTACAATGTGCGTTGACGGGGCCTGTGATACATACCTAGTAGTCTTAGATATGGGAGCACGGTGATGAACGTCATCGCTCTTATGTGCTGTGCACGAGGTGATCTCATAAGGGACGTGAAATTGATAGTAGATACATCGAGAATATCTTCACTATCCAAGGTCAATGCATCACCTTGATGCCAGGACTGCGTTGGTCCCTTCCGTGCTTCTTGGTAGGCATACAGCGCTGACAATTAGATGCTAGTCTGTCTCCTGGAACATATTGGTGCACAGCAGCGCTAATAGAATAGGGCAACGATACCTCGTTACACGGCGCCATCGATCATCAAAGGCAGAATTGACTTGGTCAGAATCAAGACACCCGCCAGAAACGTGAACATCTCATCTAGGTGCTGGCCCAGGGTCAAGATCGAACGACGGGCACTGTCGCACAGTGTGAGGTATGAAGTATATTGATTGTTGTGCGTGACTCGCAACTATAGATTAGCTCAGCTCTCACCTTCCCAGTTCTATAGTTAGGAGTCAAGCATGTTGTCAATCAATACATTTCACCCCTCACATTGTTGGCAAGTGACACCAATGATGACACAACTTACAAGTGACAATTGCCAATGATGAAAAGCGACCGGTGTCTCAATGTCTGTTGAACTCTGGACAGTGGAGTATATCGGGTTGTCCGAAGTTTTAGCGGACCTGGGGCTTCGGATTCATCCCACGTGACTTTTCCTTCGGCTGGCGGGCCACACTTGGACCGCAGCGACGAAAAAAAACCCTGGTTGAATGGCACAAAATAGCAGGCCCTGTCCACTTTTCTCAAACTACCACCAGCAGCCAGGGAATTTCTTTGACCACTTGATTTCCTCGTCAACCACCGCTCACGTCACGCCTCGCCAAACATCCAATTCCACATATCTTCACAATGGATTCCTCCAAGGCCCCCGTCAAGCTGGTCAAGGTGACCCGAGTTCTCGGCCGAACTGGTACGAATGCACTTTGCCTCCTTTCCGTCCTCGACAAGACACGACAAGACGCCCGATGACAAAGATTTGAAACCGAAAAGAGGAGGAGTGGAGGACGAAAAAAAAAAGAGATGGAAATTGAGAATTGAATCGAATCTCGGCTCTTGTCATGTCTTGCTTGATTTTCGATTTTTCCAAGCTTCCAGTCATTTCGCGCTAGAGACGTGCTCGGTGGCCATCGGTGATCACCTCTGGAGGGCCTCACGTTGGAAAGAATTGCTTTGACTCGGAAGGAGAATCGTCATGTTGCGATAGGGATATATCGGGAGGCTAACAAGGTGGCTCGATAGGTTCTCGTGGTGGTGTGACCCAGGTGCGCGTTGAGTTCATGGACGACCAGACCCGATCCATCATCCGAAACGTCAAGGGACCCGGTACGTCTGTCCTCTTTTCTGCGAACGACATCACAACTGTCACATGATTTTTTTCCTCATAATCATTCAGAAGTAAACTAACGGCGGATTTTGGCAGTTCGCGAGGACGACATTCTTTGCCTGCTCGAGTCCGAACGTGAGGCCAGACGTCTGCGATAAGAAGCGCGGATGGTGGCGGATGTGGTTGCGTGGGGAGTAAAGCAGTGGGAGGAGTTGCTTTTGTTTGCGCAAAGATGCTGTGGATGACTTGGCGACACTCGTGCCTCGAATGAACTTGGTCGATATTGTGGCAGGAAGTCTAGGGATGAAAAGAATGAACAGGCAGAATTCTTGCGAGGCCGAGGCCTGGGTACATTGCCTGGCTGGCAAAGAGCACAGTCGACGGTTTGGCCTGGTCGAGGAGTGGGATGCAATAACGTCCATAGCAAGTGGTCCAGAAATTCGAGCATTTCTTTGTACATCATTTCTCTCGGCAAATGAAGAAAAAAACATGAACAAATGCAACTGCAAAATGTCACACGTGCTTATGCTTGACTACCTAGGTACTCGCCGCGAGCAAGGTCAGCAGCTTCTTGCATCTGGTAGGGAACGTCCCACTGTCGTTGGTGGTATGACGACAGACAAACTGGCGCTTTGTAGATGCGAACATATCTGCAGCATTGATAGCGTAGAATTGCATTGGATCAGTCGCATGCCAAGTACATATCGTGATGGTTCCAGCCAGCAGGCTACGCACGAACAACTCCTTCATCAAGATACATCTGGAGAACTACGATGACGTTGGCTCCTTGCTACAAATGACCAAAAATGCTGAGGATTGAGGACGCTCAGCTCTGCGGCCCATGACGAGTCTCGCGAGTCGCGACACAGGAATCAGGATTGCGAGAATGGCAACATGTGGCAGTGCAGGAACCGGGGTCGTCGTGGCTACGGCGCCGGTGAATGAATGAATGTACATACATAGGTATGTACAGTACAGTGTCAGTATGTATGTACATATGTACTTCGTGGTATCAACGCGCGTTGGTAGCACTGTCAACTGAGCAGCAACAGCCCCTCTGCCTCCCAATCTCTCAATCCTCACCTGTCGCCGAGGCACCTGGAGAAGCAGGAAGGGAAGCATGGAGAGGAAGAAAACGACGCTTTCCTTGACTGCTATGTTAGGTATGTACATACTTGGTGGTCTTGTACCTTGTCCCGAGTTTACGGAATAGGCCTGGTCCTTGTACCGTCACCCGACCCCATGCACATGTACAAGTACCTACGGATACAGGCTACACATGACGGAATGAGCACTACCTACTATGTATGTATGTACGGCCTCCATTCCGTACCTGCCTTGTTGAACACGTTGACTTATTGCGTCGATTAACCACCAAAACTGAACTGGCATTGATTCAGTCACCGCATTTCCATCATCCTAACGGATTCACGGAACCTCTCCGGCCATCTTTTTGCAACAGGTTGCACAGTCGTCAGCCAGCATCTGTCTCTACGCAGTGTTTGAGTTGGGTGATCGCTCGCCTCCGCGCGGCACCATTCATACCCGACCCGCTTGGTTTCCATTCCTGTACCTCGTGTCACGACTCACGATACGAGAACGACTGCCGGCCTTGTCTTTGCGTTGCGTCGCGTGTTGGGGTGCCGAGCTGAAATCAAAACTCCCTACAATTTAGTAGGCTGATCTCCAGGAAGCGAGGTAATCGTGAGGCGCTTGAGTCCGTCGCAAGATTACGACGACATCATCGTTGCAGACTCAGACTTGGAACCGGCATCCCTCCGACCTCAGCGACGCAATCCAACACAGTTCCCCAATTGCTCTCTGGAGGCCTGTTTCTGTGACAGAAGTCGAGCTGGCGGTGACGAGCATCCACAACTAAACATACCGTCCTGCCGTCGAGGCGGTCCGAGTCATCAACTCTCCCCTCAATCCTTCTTCCTGCGTCCTTTCGGCAGTATCGGGCCCCCTGTCTTAACAATGGCAGACACACGAACTTCTGGCGACGACGATGGCTTGTCTCCTCCCCAACAGCAGCAACAACATCGTGAACGGTCTAGTAGCTTGGTCGCGCTTGGATCAAAGGCTGCTCATTTGGACGATACTGCCGCGGGCGCCGACATTGGTTTGGATGGCAAACACAGTGGTGAAGGACACAACCGCGGGTTGTCGGAACCAGGCCTGTCGACTATAATGGCCCCCCCGCCAACGAATGAAGCAGTCAAGCCGGCAGTCGACCCAACAATTGCGAAGCACGTCAGCGACGTCTTGTTGTCCGAGGTAGAAGTCCACCGCCCTTTCTCATGCGCAAACAAACCCCTGTGGCCTCGATGACACTCCCACTAACGTTTAGTCTTCTGATTAGGTCGGCATCCCAACTCTGTTGAACCGCCTCAAGCAGAGCGTAGCGTCTGCCAAAGAATTCGCTGTCTTCCTGAAGAAGCGATCTACACTCGAGGATGATCACGCGCAAAGCCTTCGAAAACTATGTCGGTCGACGCAAGACAATTCGCGCCGCCCTGAACACCGGCAAGGCACCTTTTCTCGCTCCTACGACGAAATGATCTTTATCCACGACCGCATGGCTGAGAATGGGGCCCAATTCGCGGCCTCCCTACATCAAATGCACGAGGAGTTGGTCGAGCTCATTGCCAATGGCGAGCGGGGACGCAAGCTGTGGAAGTCCAATGGATTGGCTGCCGAACAAAAGGTCGTAGACTTGGAACAGGTGATGCGCAAGAGCAAGAGCAAGTACGATTCGTTAGCCGAAGAGTATGACCGCACGAGGACTGGCGAGGTGAAACAAGGTGGCAAAGTGCTCGGCGCATTCAAGGCGCACAAATCCGCCGCTCAGCAGGAGGAGGATCTGCTGCGCAAGGTTCAGACAGCCGATCACACATACCAAAACCATGTGCAGACTCTGCAGAACGAAAAGGCCCATTTGGAAAAGTCTGCGAGGCCCGAGGCCGTCAAGGCGCTCCATGAGCTCATTTCTGAGATCGACGCAGCCGTCACGCTGCAGATGCAGAAATTTGGTATGCCTTCTTCACCTTCCACTGTGATGTACTGCGTTTTTTTCTTTTTTCTTTTTTTTTTTTTTGATGTATTTGCTTTCCAGTGCTGACAGGTCACATGTAGCTGCTTTCAATGAAAAGTTGTTGCTCGGCAATGGCTTGATTGTAAGCCCGTTCAAGAGCCAAGGTCCTGAAGGTGCTGGCAAGCCTCGCAGCTTGCGCCAAGCGGTTGCTGCGATTGACAATGAGAAGGACATCAATGATTATGTCGCGGGGCAGCATGGCAAGATTCAACCGTACTCGGAAGTTCGATATGAGCGGAATCCTGTAAGCTCTACTTAATTCTGCGTCTTATTTCTTTTGCCTTGTTCGGCGTTTATATGTCTCCATTCCTTTCGAAAACGTATTGCCCCTTTCTGGTTCTCGTACCAACTGCTCAGCTAACTTGCTAGATCTTGAACCCTCCCTCGTCATCCGCTGCCGCGTCCACCATCGTACAACCTACACCGTCCAGCACATATTTGCCGCAACAGACGGTGGCCCAATCTACTGCCTCTGAAGCGCCGAGTCAATCCTTTGCCATGGGATCCAGAAGCGGCGCCGGAAGCTTCGGTTCCCAAGGGGGTGCTCTTCCAACACAAAGCGGCTTTCCGATGGGCCCCCCCGGAAGCAACCTGCCGGAGCTAAACCGCCCCTTTGGCCAAACTCAGAATCATGGGCGCAGCGTCAGCCACGGCAATATGCTGGGCCAGCCCGCTTCTCTGCAGCAGCAGCAGCAGCAATTCTCCAGTAGGAATTCTACGTATATGGCTCCTCGATATGGAGACGCAATGAACGCTCATGGGCCTCCGCAACTAGGCGTTCTCTCCTTCCAAGGTTCCAAGGCCCCGCCACAATCTCCATCCCCGTCGTCTGATCCAAGGTCTCAATTCCCCGTCGAAAGGGACGCCCACAACATTGATCCAGTCAGCGCATCCAGCGGCACCGAGTCAACGCCACCTAAAAAGGACGTCTTTGGAACGACGCTGGCCGATTTGTTTGCAAGAGACGGGGTGGCTGTGCCTATGGTAGTCTATCAGTGTATCCAGGCCGTCGACCTGTTCGGTTTAGGCGTCGAGGGCATCTACCGACAATCCGGCTCAGTAAACCACGTCAACCAGCTCAAGCAAATGTTTGACAAAGGTACGTTTACTCTTCTTTTGATTGGCGACAGCCCATAGACTTTATCTCAAAAGTAGATGAATGACACGAGACTAATATTTGCTATGCTCGGTACACAGATTCGTCCAATCCTGCCCTTGATTTCCGAAACCCAGAGAACTTCTACCACGATGTCAACAGTGTGACGGGTCTTCTCAAGCTCTTTTTCAGGGGTCTTCCCGAGCCGCTTTTGACGCTTCAGCACCATGCTGAATTCGTCGAAGCAGCGAGTATGTCACTTTCCTCTCCTCGTCTTTTGCCCCGTCTTTCTCTGTCTATGCTCCTCTTGGTTCCTGGTTTGGCTAATTGTCCCTCCCCCCCACCCAGAAATCGAAGACGAAAACATGCGCCGCGACTCTCTCCACGCCATCATCAACTCCCTCCCCGACCCTAATTATGCTACTCTCCGTGCCATTACGCTGCACTTGTATCGCGTCATGGACAATTCGCACGTCAACAGAATGAGCTCGCACAACCTGGCTGTTATATTTGGTCCGACCCTGATGGGCAATGATCCCAGCACGGCGATTTCAGATGCAGGCTGGCAGATTAAGGTAGTGAATACGATTTTGCAGAATACGTATCAGATTTTCGATGAAGACTGAGCTGAGATATTCTTGACGTCGTCAAGGCCGGACTGTGGGGGAGGGAGTGAGTGTATCGGGGGGGGGGTGATGGGCGCGGGAATAAGAGCTGATGGGTACAGGTATGTATGTGTAAGAGTGACGGCGACGAAAAGTGGCGACATTTCCAGAGCTGGTCCTCACTGTACAAGAACTGGCAAGAATTCAAGAGCTTGGCGGCGATGCAAGAGCTGAGAGTATACAATACCGCGACGCGATACTACTCGCCCCCCTTTGCATTTCCCTTTGCATTTCAATTTCCTCTTCTTTTTTTTTTTTCATTTGTCTTTCCGGGTTGCCCCTATTTGTTGCTTGCTTTCTTATCTATCTGCCCCGTTTATCTCTTATGTAGATGAACTATTGGCGCTGACTCGGACCGGTGTACGTATGTTTTCTTTTTATCGCATCGGCGTTTAGTGTCTCGTCTGGAAAAACACCCGTCGCTTTAGTCTAGGGCGCCTTATTAGAAGTCTCTAGCCTTTTTTTTATAGTAACTAACTAGGTAAATAACTACCTACCTACCTACCTAAACTAACTACCTAGCTCGTCTCCTCATGCTGCTGGGTCGTTTTGATGTGCGTGCCTGTCTTGGATGCTGTGTAGCAAGATAGACATAGGTATGTATGCGACAGTCAGTGCGGTCACGTGAATCCCTTCAAGCTTTACTATTCCATAGCCCCACCGACCTGACGAAGGAGGGGGGGGCCCTTTGGTCTTCCCCTTATACATAATTTCATGAAGGTTGTGAACTTGTGATATGGCACCTCCGATGACAACCTTCATGTAATTACAAGGGGAAGGCCGAAGGGCCTCTCCTGCGTCGGGTCGCTGGGACTATGGAATAGTTAAAGCTGAAGGATCCCACTGACTGTCACGATACATATGTGCTGGAAGTATACGATATCACGGGAGCGTGATTAGACTAAATAATAAATAGTAAAAAAGACAGCATAGAATACATGAAACACGCCTCTCCCGCATCAATTGTTAGACATATCCAGCCATCGAGTCAAAGCTCCTCCCATTACCAACAACAGTGCTGCAACGTACTGTGACATGAGTTCAAGGTACCGTTCCAGATAAGCCACGCAGGTAAGTAATCAATATCATCTGCATCCGCCGGCAGATGATGACGCAGGCAATCTTCGGCATCCGCCGGCAGATGATGACGCAGGCAATCTTCGGCATCCTTCCGACGGTGATCATTCTGTGGCGTGACCCTGCCACGAAAGGAACAATGATCGAAAGGAACATTGATCGAAAGGAACATTGAACATGATCCCGTCCAGCGTCTTGACGCGTGAGACAACTACATAAGACAGCCCAAGTGAGAAGTCTTTTTGGCAGAGACATGAACAACAGCGCGATCGAGTGTCGTGCCTTGCGACCTTATGGCCCGTGATGGCATGGACGACAGTCAAAGGAAACTGCATACGAGTGCAGGGCCTGCTCTTGAAGATATGACGGCTCTCCTGGCAAAAGATGAGTATATCAATCGCACGGTCTGGATCGTCTTTGTAATAGGGTGGGCCGGTGTAGGAATCGAATCGAACCATCAGTACGGTGGGCGGCCTCTTGTGAGGCTGGATCTCAGGCAGCCAGTCCCACGCGAGATCTTCAACTGTGCCAAGAGACCCGTTGACGAGGCCCTGGCGAACTGATGGTTCGATTCGATTCCTACACCGGCCCGCCCTACTACAAAGACGATCCAGACCGTGCGACTGTTGTACCCATCTTTCGTCAGAAGAGCCGTCACATCTTCAAGGGCAGGCCCTGCACTCGTACGCAGTTTCCTTTGACTGTCGCCTACAAGTTCGCCGTCAGCATGACTCGGGCGCCGATGCAAATAGGAAGGACCTGGGAAAGACCACCGGCCATGTTGCGATTCAACCTGAGCAGCCTGCGGACCCGTGTTGTCGGCCTCGATCCGTTGGCACCCCAAGAGATACATGTGGTCGCGATTGTGCTCGGCGACTCTAGCCTTCGTGGGGCAGATGTGCACAGCGTCGCGAAACGATTCCTATCTCGGCGGGAGTAAGAGATCCACGAACACACGTGGTCAGGAGCTGCCAATTTGCAACAGATGGGCGACCACTGCGAAGACCCTGGAGCACCTGTCGGAACGCGGTAGCGTGTTGTTACTAGGCGACTTCTATCAACTTCCTCACGCGTTCGGAACCCCATTATATGTCAAACCGCCGCATGATCCGATTGAACTATTTGCCAAACACGATCACAACTTATATTACCTTGATCATGCGGCGGTTTGACATAATGGAGTTTCGAACACGGGAGGAAGTTGATAGAAGCCGCCTAGTAACAACACGCTCCTGCCGCCAAAAGACTTATCATTATCGTGGGGGAAAATCTCACGCAGGCGCAAATTGATGCACCGAAAAAATCTCAAGACAGTCATGGACTTTCATCCAAAATGAGCAATTGAACGGCGTAGAGCTCACTGACCCTCAAGGCTTGTAGGTGCTCTCACTGGTGTGCGCTGACTGGAGGCGCAACAGGGAGTGGATCGTCGAGCGCCGATGTTCAAAAGCGGCTATGCCAGTTGGCGCCGCCAATGCCACGCAGCCTAGGCGCAATGTTTCGAGCTTGACGACCAAGGTACTGATCAGGAGGCTTTTGCCGGTGCCTCCTTGGCCATCAACCTGCATGAGGATCAGAGCGGGAAGCACGCTGGCGCCTGATGAGCTATGACAGACTCGATATGGCTGACAAGTGCTCATACACGCGCGTCGCGTCGCTATGGCGGGTTCAGGCCGGCGCCGGGATCTACACCGTGTTGCGAACGAACCTGCTACCGAAATAGCTGACAGCAATGTGGGGGCTAGTCTTGAGGTTCTCGCGGGTAATACGTACCTTTCCTGCATCACTCGCAGAACATCACTCGTCATATCTCAGCATGAGCCTCGCAAGATCTTGCCAGTGCAGATCGGCAGCAGAAAAGGTGAGGAACAGTGCGTGGTAGCCTAACGTTCGGACCATGGCATCGAGTTGCCTGCGCTTGGCAATCCAGTAGGCTCGTGTGCTAGTTATGATCAAAGAGAAGCAGATGATACGATTTATCGGCGCTTTAGACTCCGGATCGTCGGAGTTGATGGCATCACGGAATCTCTGAACCGTGAGTGGCACAAAATTGTTTTGAAGAACTCGGTACTTTTATTCGCAGCCTGCGTGCGCAACAACATGTAGGAACACGCGTAATGCCACATAGGATGCCGCGCAAAGCGCCCGTGGGAAAGCCGAAGCTTATGCTGCACGTTGGGTTTAATGTCGACCGTGCGCTGCCGAGACGTTGCGAAATCACCTTCCCCAGGGATACAACGACGGATACCTACGCCAGTGATAAGATTCGCGTCTTCACACCGATATCCGAAATGGGTGTGCTCCGAATGGCTGGCATTTGAAGGCCTCGAGGTGTTTTAACTGACTGATGTGCACGCACGCTGCGAATAAAAGCACTTACTTCTTCAAAAAGGACAATTTCGTGCCACTCACGGTTCAAAGGATTCCGTGATGGCAGAAAACCGGCTTCGTGCGGGATATATGGTAGTGCAGGGAAACAACCCTGGTCGTCACAGCCATCGAGCGCTTCATGTTTAGCACAACTCTTTCATCATTCGGAATCATCATCTTGCCGCACTGCCATCGAGCGTGTCGTGTTGGGATAACATCCCGGAGCTTCGTCTTTTGTTACCGCCATCACCGTCTTCGCACGCTGTGATCAGCCGATCACCACCTCGCATCAATTTTCCTACATTTTGTTAGTAACCTGCAAGAAGAATCCACCGATCTCTGACACACATTCACAAAGGCGGGACGAATCCACGAAGGCCAACGGAACTAAGGGAAACCCCAGTTCAAGAGTGCTGCAAAAGAAGAGTAACAGAAATCACCGCCCCCGACCGAAGCGAAGCGAGGTGCAAGAATTCGCCAGCCCCGAAAAAAGGGGGGATCATGATGGCAAAGTACCGATCAGACAGGAAACAGGGTCGCATCTTGTTCGTTAAACGTCAATGTCTTCTCTTACCTGGCGGAACGGAAGGCCGAAAATAGCGGAAACCAGGACAGACGAAGAACGGGATCTCAGCTGACTGAGAAAAGACAAGTAAGAAAGGATTGAATCCGATTGATGATAGATCTTAATGTGCAATTTGGGGGGCATGATGGTGGTGTGTACCTGTTTGACTAATAAAAAGCTAGGTTGATTGATTAAAACCAAGGACTCAAGAGTGGAAAATATGTGCGTCTGGCTGTTAAAACCGTCACGTGATGCGGCTCCCGAGTCCCAAGTCCCAACGGGCCAACGGGCCAACGAGCATAGAAAATCTCGGCGGTCGGAAGGCCGGAAAAGGTGGAAACCCGGGCAAAGGTCAAACGGACGAAGAACAGGATCTCAGCTCACTGAGAAAAGACAAGAGAAGAACGATCTGACAGGATCTACCAGACTAAAATGGGAAGATAGAACAAAACTCAATCACTGTCCTCACGACAGGAACTATGTCCTCAAAAAAAAACACGACCAAAACCCCCACTCCCCTCCTCTCCTCTCCTTTTCTTTCCTCAGTGGGCTCCCTCAACTCTTTTTACCAAATGCCCAAACTGATATCCCTTGTGTTGAACTTTGGATGTCTCGGGCAATCTCTCCAGATGCCTTGGTAACCAGCAGAACGGAATGTGACAAAAGAACAGCAAGAGAAACATGCAAATCCAACCTGACACAACAACTTGATAGAAAGCGTTCCTCCATCACAAAAAGTGTAAAGTGTCTCAACAAGTAGCAACAACATCTCACGAGTCACAAGTGAAATATGAGGGAGCGATGATCAACGGCGAAAGTGCGGGGTAATGGAGTGATTGACCGAAAGCGGAGCGATGACCGACAGTTCTAACTTCTCGCAAAGGCTCAAAGCGCTCTTCAAGCATGGCTTATTATTAACCCAAAACGACCTGGTCGGACAGGTAGCGATACTCTCGTACTTCTCAACAGATCTGACAGAATCTATCAGACTGAGATGAGATGATAGACCAAGACTCGATTCACTACATATATGAACCAAGTCCGCAAACAAGATGGAAACCGACATCCCCCTTTCTCCCTTCCTTTTTCTTTCCTCGGGGGCTCCCTCAACTCCTTCAGTCAAATCCCCAAACTGTTCTCCGTTGTGCTGAATTTCGAGTGTCTCCCATAAGCTCTCCAAACTCCAGAGTCCGGGACTTCAGATGGCAGATGCCTCGGGTTTTCAACAGAATGGACTGTAAGCAATGAACAGGAAACAAAATACGTGCATCTCGTCTGACGCAACAACTTCATAATCTCTAGCTTGGCTTGGAGGCTGAGCGCGGTGTAGGTCGTGAATCGGGGTTTCATGGACTACAGTACGACTGGATGGGCGAAGTCGCAAGATGCAAGATGCAAGATGCAGTGTGCAGTCAAGATAGGCTATATAGCCCGATGCCGAATCCGGATCGCCTGAGATGCTACATAATTCACCAGCTGCAAGTGTATTTCTTATAATGTACGTATGTGTACCCGCTTGAATTCCACTGACAGAAGGATATATGTAAGTGTAGGTATGAAGTGTATGCCCGCTAGTTCGAGATCCCAACCCCCATTCGTGCCCCATGCATATATACATAATACGCCCCTGAGGTCAGCAGTTCGAAAATTTGTAACCACCCAACATATATGTAGCGCCTGTCCTCCATGCCCATCCATATCTCTATAACCGTCCAGACCCGTACACGCCCATCCATGCTAAATTCTAATCGCCTGAAACAACCCCATACTCAAACTCATATCATTCTCCCCCACCGTCGGCGTCGGCTCACACATAGCCTCCCACCTCCGCATCACAAACGGGCTCAACCGCTCACTCGAGCCCGGCCCAATCCCATACAGCGCACCCATCCCCCGTGCCGCAGCCGTATGCGGCACAGATGGCTTCTCGCGATGCGCCAGCCTCAAGTTCTCCGTCGGTGTAGGCGGCAGCGTGCTGAGCAGGTAATACATGCGCCAGTCCGAAGTGGTGCTCGTGCTCGGCGGAGAACCCGGAAGGAAGAGTAGCGTCTTGGCGCACAGGGAGCGTAGATCGTCAGACAGGGAATCGGCCAGCAGGATGGCTGTGTCGAAGATCTGCGAGGATAAGGTACGGGTGGTAGGGGCGGATTCGTGCGGGAGGGTATCCATCTCGAGGAGGAGTCCGCACAGGATGATGATGATGCGGGCCTTGGCTTCTTGGGTGGCTGTCGGGAGAGGCTTTGTTGTGGTGGAGGGTCCTGGTGTTGGCGTTGCTGCTGCTGTTGCCGTACTGTTGCCGCCGACACTACTAGTAGTATTAGTGTTACCACCGCTGTTGGGAACGGTGGTAGTGTTATTGCTGATGACGCTGCTGCTGCTGCTGTTGTTGTTGTTGTTGTTGTTGTTGTTGTTGTTGTTGTTGTTGTTGTTGTTGGATGATTCGCATATGCTATTGACTGTAATGAACCTCAGTAGAATGGGCAGCCAGTGCTCAAGGACTTGCTGTCTATTGGCCAGCGTCACGTCGTCTTCGCCCGGGCATGCTATCACCTGCCACAGGTTCGTGAGTTTGTCGATCAAAGAGTTCGTGAGTGGGTAGGACTGCCTGAAAGGCGGTGAGGACGGTGACGAGTGTTTCGAGTTTATGGCCGCGATGACACCCAGCAAATTTTCGGCAAGACGGATCTGACTCAGGTCTGATGTGTCAGTCATTACTGTGTCAGAGGACTTACTCGTGGGTATCAAATCCAGAAACCTCGTGTGCGCTTCCCGGCTGAACCCCTGCGTAATATCCTCGCTTAGACACGGCAGCATGCTCGTCCACATGATGTTCTGCGACTGAATGGCATTGTCCATTGCCTTTGTAAAGGCATCGAAGCGTGGCGGCCCGCCTGCATCGCCACGACTGTCGCCATCGTGTTTGATGGCGCCGGGCTGTTTGTTGGAGAGGTCGAAATTTAATTTCAGCTGACAGAATGGCTTGGTCAAATCGTCTGCAAGACGCAATATCTCTTCGAAAGACGGAGTCTGGTCTTCTGAAGCTTCCCTGGGCAGCCCGGGCAGCAATAGTCTCGTGACCATCTCGTGAGCCACCTTTCTTGCCGCCGATGGCAGTGTATTCACATTCAGAGCGCGAGCCACCATGGCAGCATCTCCTACGATCACCCACCGCATGGTTTCCAAAAGGCAGTCATAGCATTCGGGACTGTCGAGAGGTGGCGTCCAAGAATCTTCCGCAAGGGCCGGGACATGACGCATAGCCGAGTACTCGATAATCGCATTTCGTATCAGTAGCACCAAGGCCTTGGCATGGTCGAATTTGGCACTCTGTTGCTGGATTCGAAAACGATAAGCTTCTTCAGCATCGAGCGTCGGCATCTTCACTATCTTCATCGTCGTCATCTGGAGAACTTCTTGTAAATAGGTCGCCGACTTCGGCATCGTCGATTCGGTTACACCACCAGCCATGACGACCGAGCTTGCATTCGCCGTGTGAAGAATCGTTGCCACTGATAGGCATCCTAAGCTGACCAGTAGCGGAAAGAGCCCCGGGAGAGGCGGTCGCTTCTTCAGCGTCCTGATGTGGCTGATCCAGTCCGCCATGAGCCTGTCGAAATGAGACGCATCCAACATGCGCAATTTCGATAGTAGCGAGGCGAAAATTCGGCGATTGTCGTCCAGCTTGACCCATCCAGCCTCCAATTTCGGGGCAATATACCGGAAAAGACGATTCATGGTGGGATGATCAATAACGTTTCCGCTCGCCAGAAGTTTGTCAATTTGTTCAGAGACCTCTCCTGAAGCAGTTTGGGCTTGAGCTGCCATGCTGTCAGAAACTGGTGAACAGGCATCCAGCGCGTTGGAGCGATCGTTCTGGACCAAGTCGAGTGCAAGTTGCTTGGCAACATCGTCTCGGCCAGGCAGTCTCGGAGCAAGGGCCGAAAGCGCTGCAAGCAAGGCCCGGATGGGAGTCCCTTGATCACGGCTTATGCTTGTGAGCCTTTCGGCAAAAACGTCAAACAGTGTTTCGGCCGATCCCATGGCCATAAAAATGTCCAGGTTTGCGTTGATGGTGTCAACGCAGGCTGCGAGTACCTCGGTATCGGGCCCAGCTGAACAGCTTCTCACGATGTCTGCAAGCTTGGCAAAGTCTTCGATGGTTTCCATCATGGTGCGAATGGGAATGAAAGTGTCCAACGTCATGACAAACCTGGGGTCGCAAGAGAGCCGTGTCGTAACAGCATCACACAGGTGGGCTCCAATGGCACTTTGGACCGCCCTGCTGCTATTGATGACTCTTCGCAGTAGCTTCTTCTGTGACATGGGCTTCCTCGAGACATCGGAGTTTCCGAGATATATGGCTAGACCAAGAGAGTTGTCCACACATTCGATGGCATTGGCCGTATCGTTTTCTTCGTCCGCCACGGAATAGCTGCCAGCGCGTCGGAGAAGGATCCCTCTTTCACAGGTCTGCTCGCGTGGCAAACAATAAACGGGCAAGTCCACGAGTAAACGAGAGGCACAGGGGCCATCGACTGGATCGATTTCGCCGGCATTGTGAAGGCCGCCGCGACCAATGAGCCACTTCATGTATTGAGAAACACAGAAATGTCCGGACTGCACCAACTCGGAGACCAAGTGAGTCATACCTTTCTTCCTGCCATTGTCATCTGGGCCAATGCATCCCAGTACGTCAAGGATTGCCGTGGTGGTATTCACTTGCAAAATGTCCCAAGCTCTGATCAAACCTACTGCGACGTAGATTTTGGCAGTCCCGGGCCTATGAAGGGAGGTGGCCCATTCCACAGTGCCCCTGACCACCTCCATCTTATCCTCTACAGATTCCCAGCACCTGGAAGACAGGTCACGAATGCGCTTGCCTTGTAATGTTGAGTCCAACAGCAGCACCAGATATGGTACGCCACTCGTCGGTGAAGTCGTGTTTGCTACCGATAGTCTTTCGTTTCGGGTCTTGATGTTGTCGTACGACTCTTGAGCCACGATATCGTCGGCCGGAAGATGTAGTCTCAATGTCTCGCCGAAACGTTGCCAAGCTGGTGGGCAAATGAAGCTCTCGGGATTCTCTTTGATGAGCGAGATGGCGAGTGTTGACAATCGATCGGAAAGTTGAATGAGTATATCCCGATCAGGGTCTTTCTCTATCTGTCAATACATGAGTCAGTCCTGCCTGTACAGTGAATCCGCGTAAAGAGGCTATATTTTCTTTTCTCTTACCGCTTGCAGGTGATGGAGTAATGAAGAGACTAGTCTTCGACCGCATTTCCGTAGCTGTAGCAAATGAGGCCAATGTATTTGCGCAATCAAGATCCACATTGGAATCCTCGACTGAGGAGTGGTTTCCAGGCCGGAGACGATCCATTCCAAATAGTGATCGCGATCCAACAGCTGTTCGGAATAGAGTGACGTAGCGAGCCGGATGCTGTGTTTCGATATAAGCGGGGGGCGAGTCAGAACTTTATCGCCAAAAGGCCGGCGCTTGGACGATCCCATCTTTCACTGAAGGAAGTATAACTTACGCGTAGTTTACTTTGGACTTCCAATCAGGCTCTCCAAAAGCAGAGGCGACGGCTTCGACAAACTGTTCGACAAAAACAGTCCATTCCCGAATCCATTTAGAATCGACACCAGAAACGGACGCTACACCGGGTCCTTTCCTGTTGAAGGCTCTGATATCATTTGCACCGACAACTTTGGCCAGCCAGAGTGCACGTTCTATGGGAATATCCTTGTTCAGACACTGGTCCAGAAGTACTCGCCCCCGAATGCCATGAGGAATCGTTCTGCTCAAGCGTCGTAATGAGATGGCAGGATTGGCCAGGTCTCTGACCCAGCTCTCTCGTTTTGTGTCGGTAAGAGTGACACGGGGAGGTGGTTTAAAAGTCCAAGGTGACGTGATCTGCCCACGGTGCCGTCTCTGACTTAGCACGCCCATGAAAATTGTCGAAAGGGCATTAAGGCCGCATTTCTGTTTCAGAGGAGGAAAGATGACGAGTCGAGCGGGCGACACTTCATCCCGGCTACCTCTGTCCCATGTGCCCTTCTGTATAGCCTCAGTGCTCCACTCATCTTCGTGATGAGCACCCGACCAAGGAAAGAAGTCAGCATGCCCCGAGAAGAGGCCTTTGCTGAAAGGGTCCCGCGTGGCGATATCTTTGCGGTCCGAACTTGACAATCGGGGCGCCACGGCCGGTGTCTCAACCGTGTAAGGTTTTGGTCTGGCATCTTTTTTGGCTGGAGTCGTTGTTGCAGGCACAATTGGCCGTGTCGAGGGAACGGTCTGAGAAGATGCTGGGAGCCGGCGCCTGGGCATTGGCATCGGATTATTGTCAATGCTACCATGTCGAGAGGAACCAGACAACGTTGGGCTCATCTTATCTATGTCCATAGCTTCGGGCGAAGAAGCAAGCACGGTTCGAGGGTTGGAGAGCGTTGGAGGGGCTTCAGTCGCCGGCGATGCCTCGTCAGCGACGAATTCGTTGGACAGTTCGAGGCGCAACTTGGAGCCTTGTCGTCTGGGCGTTGACATATGGCGGTTGGACCATGCATCGGCAGGTTCCATGCTGGCGTTGGAAGCAGAGACAAGGTCTCGCTTGGGAGGGGGCGTCGAGTGGCATTGTTGTTGGGACGATGATGCAGTGCGATGCGCAAGGTTCGAGGGCCTCTGCAACTGCATCATTGGGCCAGGCCCTCGTTGAGGCTGTCGAGCCTGGCTGCTCATGGGATTCCTCGAGGTCATGATTCGCACAGGCAAGGGGGCGCCATCCCGACGAATGGTACAAAAGTTGCGGACTTGGAGGGCACAAGAAGAATAGGCAGCTGGTAGGACCAGATAGTGCCCTAGTCCTAGGATATGTGTCTTCCAATCCAAGTGGAAGTCAATATAGGATTCAGTGCGAGAGAAGAAGACAAGGTTTCCCGTCGGTGATCGCTTGATGGGCCGCTCGATGGTCGTTCGATGGTCGCTCGATGGTCGCACCCGGAGCAGCAAGCAGCCGGAGGATAAGGGAAGTGCTCGTGGTAGGATTGGCGACTCGATCGGGGTGTAAGCGCTGGACAGCCTTTAATATGTCAATGTCGAGAGAGAGGCGACGTGAGGGCGACGCAAGGCGAAAAGCGACGAGGTCGTCGAGTGGACAAGTCGTTAATCCGTCGGCTTCCTTGGAGAGGTCCGGGCCGGATGCCTGCTGGGGTCAGGACTCAGGACGGGGAAAGGTCAAGAGTGGATCACGGCGGCGGCAAACATCCCAAAGAAGCCAGCTGCCAGACCCCTGTTGGCCCCGCCGCCGACAATGCCAACTGTACCTAGGTACATACTACTCCGTACCTACTACATACCTAGGTAGGCTGTAGCGCGCAGCTGAGCTGTAGTACATACCTACCTAGGTAGGTAGCCTGTGAGAGCGGTCCAGCGCCCAGCAGCCACGCAATCCATTTATTTTAGGTACTGTACATTACTCCGTAGGTACCTATACCTGGTACACGCCCCAGGAGTCCAGGACCCGGAGCTGGGAGCCTGGGAGTCCTGGGACTCCTTGGACTCCTGCGACTCCTGGGAGCACCTCGGCGAAGGCTACCTACCCTGAGCCTCTGAGGCCTTGTGCGATTTTGACTTCAACGTTGATTGGAGAGCAGAAGGTTCGCCCGGCATCTACTGATGCTGAGATGCCGGTGCAGAGTACGGAGTAATATTGAAGATGCCGTTGTCGTCCTCACATGCCAATGGTATTCCAGCTAGTACATGCGTGGGCCTGAGGCCGACCAGAAGACAGGAACAAAAGGTTCGTCTCTGTATGTGAATCTCTCGTAGACGGAGGGATAGATCATATAGCCCTGCCGAGCCTCGAGCCTTCATCACAGCGATGATCGCTGTGGGGTGCCATCATGGCAATAGCAGACGACTAAAAGACACTGCGGCAACCGCAGCAAACGGACTCATGAACGATGATCAATTGTGTGACAGACTACCTACGGTAGAATGCTCAATCTTCCTTCGAGTCTCTCGAGACTCCGAGAGTACCTGGAGCCTGAGCCTCTGAGCCTCTGAGGTAATAGCCGACCGGGCATGCTATTGCCCTGACAACAGTGTTGACTTTTGTGGGTCTGCTGCCCAATCAACGATACGCATAATCTTGCCCCAGAGCAGGCGGCATCCCAAGGCAGGATCCAAGATCCAAGGCTCGGTCCTTCCTCCACATGCAGCTTCACACTGCTTCCGATTGATGCGACAACGTTACGTTCTCTCTGTGCTTCGTGCTGACGGCTTCCTGCGTCCTGCGTCCTGCATCTTGCTTCCTGCTTCGTCGCGCCGCTGCACATCAGACCAATCCCAGCGGGCAATCGTGCTTTCTTGGTCCCCAACAAACTACTTTTCCGAGAAAGCCGCTGCAACCGCCCTCTTCTTCCGTCCCATTGCCCATCACGCCGTTGACCGCCACTCGTCTCAGACTCAACATACACAACTATCACAGTATCAATTCGGCTGTGCCAACACGATTCACTGCTTATTACTCGCAAACCGCCATTCGAGCATCTTCCGAATACTCCCCTAAACATGGCGAGCTTCATGTCCAACTTCTTTCAGAGCAGGGACAAGTCGTCCGGAGACGCGGCTGCCCGCCCTACGACTCCTACCAAGAAAGGCAACGATAGTTTCATCAACCCAACAAGCACACCGCAAGGTAGTCCGAGCAAGAAAACCATACCGCCTGGCGCACATGATCTCCCCACGGCCTTTGAGAGCGCCTTGACGCTCAACTCGGCTGGACTTGATTCACCTATCAAGCTGGCTCGGCCTCAGAGCGTCATCGCCCCTCTTTCCCCTGGCAGAGCCAACGCCCAGCCTCGGGAAGAGCCTAGCATTGAGCAAAGCGTCATACATAAGAGTGCTTCGCCCACCAGTCCTTTGAAGAGGCAGGGCCAGGAAAATAGACCCCCGGCCCCCAGACTGGGATTGGCCGAGTTGCCGGCTCAGCACAATCATGCTGCCAGGTCCCGTCAGCAGCTTTACGAGCCGAGAGAACGCCCAACGACTTCGCACGGCCACAAAAAGTTCAATACGTCAAGGGGCTTGACAGCGGAGGAGCGGCTCCTTTTGCAGAAACCAGGTGTCAAGAGACTGGTAAACGTGACGCAACTTTGTAAGTGAGAAGCCGTCCCAAACCACAATGCCCAAGCAGGCTGCAGCACATTGTGTCTCGAAGGATAGATAGAGGCTAATCGAATCAAATTCAATTGAGCAGATTTCCTCGATTATTATTTCGATCTCCTGACCTACGTTGGATCGCGACAAAATCGATTGGCTGCGTTCAAAGCTGAATATCCTGCGCCACCAGAGACCGACGAACAGACTCATAATCAAATGTGGACCAAGTATGCCGGGCGAGAGCGAGCCAACCTCCGCAAGAGACGCGTGCGGCTTCGTCAAGGTGATTTTCAGATCCTAACACAAGTTGGCCAAGGCGGCTACGGACAAGTGTACCTTGCGCAAAAGAAGGATACCCGAGAGGTCTGCGCGCTCAAGGTGATGAGCAAGAAGTTGCTCTTCAAGCTGGACGAAATTCGCCATGTCCTAACGGAGAGAGACATTCTGACCACGGCGCAAAGCGACTGGCTCGTCCGCCTGCTATATTCCTTCCAAGACGACAAGAGTATCTATCTTGCCATGGAATACGTACCCGGTGGGGATTTCCGCACTTTGCTTAACAACACAGGTGTTCTATCCAATCGGCACGCGCGTTTCTACATTGCCGAAATGTTCTGTGCGGTTAACGCCCTGCATGAGCTCGGCTACATTCACCGAGACCTGAAGCCTGAAAACTTTCTTGTGGACTCTACGGGCCACGTCAAGCTCACCGATTTTGGGCTCGCAGCGGGTGTTCTGGCCCCTTCGAGGATCGAGTCTATGAGAATAAAGCTAGAAGAGGCCTCGGAGACTTCGGTTCCGTTTGGCAAACCCATGGATCAGCGAACAGTTGCGGAGCGTCGGGAAAGTTATCGTAACATGCGACAAAACGACGTCAACTACGCCAAGTCCATTGTGGGGTCTCCCGACTACATGGCACCCGAGGTTCTCAGAGGAGAAGAGTATGACTATACGGTAGATTATTGGAGTCTGGGCTGCATGCTTTTTGAAGCCCTGACCGGCTTCCCGCCCTTTGCCGGCGCCGCACCTGATGAGACGTGGCGAAATCTGAAGCACTGGAAAGAAGTTTTGAAGCGGCCGGTCTGGGAGGATCCCAACTACTTCCTCAGCAACCGAACCTGGAACTTCATCACAACGTAAGTTCTGGAATCAAAAGATGAAGCGAAGAAGCAAACAGAGAAGAAAGAACATGGCATACTAACGGTGTGATATAGATGCATCAACTCGCGTGCTCGTCGCTTCTCCAACATTCAGGATATATACGGCCACCAATACTTTGCTGAAGTCGACTGGGAAACACTGCGGCAGACAAGAGCCCCGTTTGTGCCCGAGCTGGACTCGGAAACTGATGCTGGTTATTTTGACGACTTCAGCAATGAAGCAGACATGGCAAAATACAAGGAAGTTCACGAAAAGCAGCAGGCCATGGAGACCCTGGCCGATCGCGATGACGAAATGAGCAAGAGCCTCTTTGTCGGATTCACCTTTAGGCACCGAAAGCCTGCTACTGAGGATGGCGGCAGTCCGCGAAAGCGCATTCCCGTCTCTGAGAACGAGACATTTGGCACCATGCTTTAGGACGAGTCGTGGAGCCCGAGTCGCGATTGGCGAGCCTGTGCCAATAATCGTATCCTGTAAAGCACGAGCTTAAGGAGCGTGACTGCCATCTTTGTCATGCCCATTCATTGAGACTGTTTCTTCCATCTTATCGAGAAGGCCAGTTTTATACAGTATGAGAATTTTCAGGCCTTCGTGCCTGGATGATCGGAGTGATTGGCAACGTATCGTTATGCTCTACAATGGTTGACCAAATTGAGCATGAATAGGAAGAAGGATGGCTACAACGTTGGCCGGACCAACGGTGCTTGCCATGAGGGTCAGGCCGCAACGTTTTTCTACGGATATGCCTGGTCTCTGATCCGTTGCCGAGATTTGAAAGCACAGAGGCAGGAGGCTGGTCTTTTTTTTTTTTGTTTTTTTATTCACTCGGGAGCCTTCCGGCGTGACGCGAGTGGGGAATTGTATCGTGATTCGTCTGGCAGACATGATGATTTCGGTTGTGCGGTACGGATTCTGGAACATGTATTAATGTATCTGCTTTGGCAGGCATGTCGGCTAGGAGGGAATGGGGGATGGAAAGGACGATGACGATTGTACTGTAATGAACTTTGTAATGTTTCTTCATTCAGGCCTGAACCCATTGATTGGGGAGGCTGTAGGGTTTAATTTCAACGTTTCTTCATGTGTGGCTTGCGGGTGTCTGCTGCGCCTTCTTCTTGCTGGTGGACTACAATGCAACTCTTCTGTCCTGTCTGATGTTTGGATATCCGACTTTACACTACCTATAGAGTGTTGGTTGCCACGGACTTGACACGTCTCTTGCCTACGGAAATCTGTGTCTGGAGCCAATTCCTTGTCGTAACTTGTAAAGTTGTAAGCCTGCAAAGTAATGCAGCGTTAGCCAGGGATGTACCTACATACCTACCTACCTTATGCAAGAGTCATCACCAAGTCCCCGTGTGATGTGAGTCTTTGTGAATAATTGACAACCTGCCACGAAGGCCGTTCTCCAAGACTACCCCTCACAGTATTGTTAGTTTAGGTTGAAACTGAAAGACCAAAACTTGTGTGCCGACGCACATTTTGTGCTACACAAGAACATGATCAACGCCAATGTGAATGGACTGTGCCCGGAGTTTCTCTTGTGAGTGGGCTTGGGCTCTCAGAATGTGTCAAGGAAGGCTTTTGGATCTGTAGACTGTGGTGAATCCATGAGACCCACGTGTTTGAAACGTCCCGTCCAGATTGAAAAGACGCTTGTTTGAAGCATGTAGACCTACCAGTAGGAAGGTAATGAATGAATGAACCTGTTCATTCACATTGGTGGGCCGTGTTGAAGGCGGCTGAGGTGTCTTGGGGGTAGATACTAGATAGCTGGGGTGAGAAGTGATCCTGACGTGATGCCCTTGTATGTACTCAGAGCGCTGACTTCATCACATCGCCATTTCGGTTGATCTAGGTAGGTACTTTCTTTGGTTCCCATCGTCAGGGAGAGGCAAAGTCCAGGAAGGTCTCTTGTAGCCGCTGTATGTGGTGGAAAGTCTTGTCGTTATGTACAGCATCTTCCAGTTGTTTGAGCACTTTCCCCAGTAAGTCGTGTTTCAGGAATTCTGTTCACAAAAGAAAGAGCATAACAAGGTGGTCGATACAGATTCATCCAGTCAGTAGGTCAGCATGGTATATGGTCTTGGAATCCTCAAGGAGTCACGACTTGTTCCAGTGAATTGGTTCTCATTTCTACAAAGAAAGTTTTTTTTTTTTCCCTGCCTCTTTTTCCCCCTTCCCCTTGATCTCCATGCTGTTCCATAAGAACATCATACCAGCAAGGAGGGTACCCCCCCCCTCCCGAAGAAGGAAGTGATATCAACTGCTTCTGAAAAAGAGAAAACGCCCTCCCTACGTGAGGTGAAAGGGGGACCCCTCGAGTTCGAGTCTCGCAGAACTGCAAGAGTCGCAATACCTGTAACCTCATACGTCTTCGGCGGTAAGGGAGAAAACCAAAACCAAAACCAATCCCCCACGCAACATGGCGGAGAGAGAGGGGAAAAAAAAAAAAGAAAGAGAGAAAGAAAAGAAGGCGAGGACGGAAGGTGACCGACCTCCCCGAGGAAGAAGAACAAAATAGAAGAAGAGAAACAAAAAAAAAGGAGACGTAACAGCCGTAAATGATGCACGCAATATTGCGTGTCCAGTCCACACCCCCCCTTTCCAAAAAAAAAAAAAACCCGGTGAATGAATCCAAGGAAAACCGTTTCCAGATCTGACCCACCGACCAACCAACCCAACGCCATCATGAACAAAGTAAGGTGAAAGAAATCCCCAATAACAAAGAACAAATAAACAAATGCGAACCATGTACCACGTACCATGAGACGTAAATACGGCCAAGAGTCCTCCTAGATTAGCATAGTAGATCCTCCTATACCGATAAAAATGGCATCACAGTCATGTCGTATCTTTCCATTCAGCAATCCGAAGTCCCATCCCATACCACCACCCATGCCATGAAATCGCGCAAAGACTCGTGTCACTTCTCTTCCCTCAAAAGACTCAGCGTGTCATTTTTCCTCTCAAAGGTTCGATGAGGTATCAACACTCCTCCTCCCCCCCCTCTCCCTCTCCCCCCCCTCTCTCTCTCTCTCTCTCTCTCTCTCTCTCTCTCTCTCTCTCTCTCAGACTCAACCCCCTTCTCCTGTTTCAAAAACTTAGAACCTTGTGTTGTGTCTCAAAGGCCCTCCCCTCTTGTCTCGTTCTCAATCTCTCCTCCTCGCCATGTGATCGAAACCCCACGCGACGCGGCTGACACGTCTTTCTCTCTCTCAAGGATCTCAGCATCATCCTCGCTTAAAGACTCATAGTCAACCACTCCCATTCCTGTGTTCCTGCACTCCCCCCCGCGGTACTCAGCTGCGGCCCTCCCGGTTGGTGATGCCCCAGAGACATCATCCCCATATTGCCATGATTCATCGCGTGCCGTTGGGGTGTATGCGTTCCATGCGTTCCGTGATGTCCACCATGCGCAGTGTGCCCGGCCTGTAACCCAAAACTCCCCGACAACATCGTCGCGGACAAAGAACCCATCATACCCGCCGTATGAAGCGTTCCCCGCCCTTGACCCTGGCTCTGCCCATGCATATGCGTATGCGTATGCGAATGCGAATGCGAAGATATATCCCCCACCGCAGCCGTTTCACTCGGACTATCAATCTCCATGCCTCCACCAAAAGTATCCGTCGCCCCCGCGCTCTTACTGTGCCTACGCTGCCGTTTCGATGACGATGACAAAGACGCAGTTGCACCGCGTGACCCAGACGAGGCCCCAGGCCCAGGCGTCGTCTTTGGCGGAGCAGCCGCAATCGGGACAACGCCTTTCCCACTGCCACTGCCACTGCCACTGCCACCACCGCCACTACCACTACCACTACCACTGAGACCTGTATTCCCGCCGTAGTGACTATTGGGGGTACTCCCTGCGGTGGTGGTACCCGAACTAGTCGTGCCGGCGACGGGGCTCTCGCTGCCTTTGGGGAGCATGTGCCTCGTTGCGGGGGGAGATAGGCTATTATTGCCATTGTTGATGATGTTGCGGCTGTTGGTGCTATTAGTGGTGGTGGCGGCGGCGGCGGCGGCAACGGTAGCCATGGAGAGTGTGGAACTCTTCCGGGAAGCAGCCGCAGAGCCTGTGGCGGCGGCGGTTTTTCGGGACCGCGCGCCGCCGGAGCCACCGCTGGGTCCGGAACCTCGGTTTCGTTTCTTGATGACGTCTGTTTTCAGACTGAGGGGACGGACGACGCCGTGGAGTTTCAGGAAGAGGCCACAGGCGTTGCAGAGGGGCTGGCCTTCGGGGTTGCGGCGCCATAGGGGGGTGGTTTGGGTGAAGCAGTTGGTGCATGTTGTTGGGGCGCCGCCGTCGTTTTGATTGCCTGCTCCTCCTGCGGCCTGTAAGTTGGTGGTTGAGCCGCGCTTCGAACCGATCGGTGGTGAGGACGGTCGGCTGGGATTCGCAGATGAGAAGCCTGACACGGAGTCGGGCGGGTTATCGCCTGGCGAGGTTGGCAGACTGTGCGCGCTCTGGTCGACATCATTGTGCTTCATGCCCATGTGGGAGGGCGTCGAGGCTGTTCGAGAAATCTTCTTCTGCTGCTGAGTCTTGTTACTTTTAAACGATTGCGAGCGCCCCAAGCCAGATCCCTCCCAGTCTGCCCCGAGGTTGTCGACGTAATCGGTCGTAGTGCCTCCAATCGTGACCTGCTTGCGAGGCGGTCCGCCGGGGAACCGTGCAGCCTGCGTGCTAAACTGCCCAGGAAGAGAGGCGTCCCAGCCGAGGCAGCCGACATCGTCCAGGGATGAAGAAAAGTCGCCATGCATGGCCATGTTCTGACCCTGCAATGTGCTGCTAGCCTCTTCGTCGTCTGAATCAGCACCAAATGAAAAGAGATTACTGCTGCTGCTGCTGCCGTTGCTGTTGTCGGGTCTCATGGACATGGTGGGGGACGCCACTTGACCTGGGCCACCGTTCTGAAATACCTGCGTTGGGTCGACATGACTAAACGAGGCGCACGCAGTACTAATTGACGACAAAGACTGAGGTTCCGTGCCGGCCGAGTACAACTGAGAGACGTTACTACTCGACCCGTTAAACATGAGCTGCTGCTGAGTATGGCCCACAGTGTTTGCCAGAGTATGACTCGACTGGGGTCTCATATCTTGGTGCTGCTGTTGACGAGGATGCGAGCCAAAATACCAATTGTCGGCATTACCCAACGGGGTGGACGTAGTCGACTGGTAGGCAGAGCCGGGGGAGTATAGGTCAGTAGCATTGAGCGACGAGGAGGCAGGTATGGAGGAAGTGTGTTGGTACATGTTGGAAAAGGGACCGTGGGGTATCATTGGAGAGCTGGAAGGGGAAAATGAGAAATTCTGCTGATAGTGCGCCGCCGTTTGATTCATGACTGCATCGTGTTCCATAAAGGCATCAAGAGAAAAGGGAGCAACAGAGCTGCCCCCGTGGGTTAGTTGCTCCATTGTGACTGGACTGCTGTTGTCGAGAGAAAAGGCTTGGAGTTCAGAGCCGGCTTCAAGGTCGACATCTCCGCCAGATATTCCACCAACGGCAAGCAAGTGAGGAGAAAAGTTGGCGGGGCGTTTACGCGCCTGATGCTACGTTAGCAAAGATAGATGGACAGTAGGGGAGCCGTGATGGGTGAGTTGACATGGACGCCGACGGGTGAAGAGTAAACGAGACGACGAAGGGCGGCATGACCAGACCATCGGAGGCACTCACTTGACGTTCATCAATACTCGTCTTGCGAAGATGACGCTGCACATAGTTAAACTCGCTATTGTCCAAGCGATGCGGATGTGGCACAGACTGAGGGACAAAATGACCAGCATCATAGTCATCTTTGCGAGATTTTATGGGAATAGCCGTCGTCGCTGATGACGGACCGCTGGCCGGAGACAGCTCTTCCAACTTGCACGGCGCAGGCGGAGGGGACATGAGACCGCCTGAAGAGACGAGACTGTCGGAAAAGATGAAGTCGTCGAGGTTCATGGCGTCTGCGGTATTGTCGACCATCATGTCGGACGTCTTTCGCAATTGGGCAATTCCACTGGGCGCATGCTGGGTCGCGGGACGGTTAAGCCTAGATAGATAGCCGAGCCGGTCTGATCAGCGTGTATGCCCGGCTTGCCTGTCTATTTGCCTGATTTCTTCTCTGATGGTCTGCCTGCATTGCATTGCCTGCCTTTCAGCCCGCAGCGCATCTGCCGCTCGCCAGGCCACCATGATGATGCCATACGCGAGCTCGATTGCGGCGGCGGGGAGAGGAGGGGCAGAGGGGAGCATCCAGGCAAGGGAGGCCAGGGTTCCCAATGCGGGCTGCGAAATGCAGTGGGACAGAAAGAGCCAAAAAGCACACATGTTCATACCTGCTCTGCTGTTGCTGCTGCTGCTGCTGCTGCTGCTGCTGCTTGCTGGGCAACATCGGCTCGGCGCGCTGCGTCGGCTTGCGCATGTTTAGAGCCATCATGCGCCAGGTCAGGTTCTCGAGACGCTCCTGGTTCGGCAACTGCTGCTTCGCCCTGTTGAAGAACTTCCAGATCTGGGTCGCGAGCGGGTCGTCATGGCGGAGCTGGTCGATTGACTTGGCCGGCTCAGCAGCAGCAGCGTTCTCGAGACAAGGAAACAAGGCATTGCCGAGAAGATTGCCGTTGGACATTGCCATGGCGCGGGCCTGGGACAGATGGGAGTGGGATGGCGGATCGCCGTGGACGTGGATATCGCCGGGGAAGTCATGGCCGTGACGATATCCATGGCCGGGAGAACGAGAGCCGGGCCTTCGTGGGAATCGGAAATCGTGTTCTGTCATGGTGGGATCCATGGCAGCGACGGGCGCAGAGACAGATGCGCGGGTTTCGGCGAGGCTGGAGGGGACACGGGTCTACGATGAGTGAGGGGGATCGAGGCAGAGAGTCAGAGGTTGAGTTGAGCGCAGTTTGGGTTGCAACTTGCAGTTGCGAGGAAAGACCGCAGACCGCAGA
Source organism: Claviceps sp. LM84 group G4 (assembly GCA_018360345.1). Classification (NCBI taxonomy): domain Eukaryota; kingdom Fungi; phylum Ascomycota; class Sordariomycetes; order Hypocreales; family Clavicipitaceae; genus Claviceps; species Claviceps sp. LM84 group G4. The sequence continues at coordinate 8,183 of SRQH01000013.1, read as the reverse complement.
CCGCAGACCGCAGACCGCAGACCGCAGACCGCAGACCGCACGGGCTCCGATGGCTGATGGCCGCCGTCTGCAGATGAGCCAGCCACACAGTTTTAGGTACATTATACATACTGTACCTAGGTAGGTAGTGACAGTAGTAAGTACTTAGTACATACACTCACTCACTCACTCACTCACTCACTCACTCTGATGCAGCGAAAGCGGCACTCGACTGCAAATCGTGCAGCGCTGCAGAAACTACATACCGGCGAGCGCCGTCTTCGCTGCCTCTCACGAGTCACGAGTCACGAGTCATTGAACAGGCAACGTCTTGACTCTTCGTCGCTTCGAGTCTTCCCTCACAAAGCTCCTCACAAATCTCACAAGCAGCAACCAAGTCTTCCTCTTGGCATCGCATCGCCTTTGCCTCATCGCCTCGTCAGTCAAGTCCATCGGCGCGTATTCTGTCCGCTGCAAAAGGGCAAAGGGAGGGCGGATCCCGTCGCACGACTCACCGAAAAACCGGCCGGAATGCGGGTCTTGGCCTCGCTCCGAGTCGCGCACTTGACTTGACTTGTTCGACCGCGCATCACGGGTGGATCGGCTGCATCGTCGGGTGGAATATCATAGGTAGGTACACCCGTACAATACTCTGTATGCACGCAGAGAGAGGACTTTCAACTTCTCAACTTCTCAACACATACGGAGTACATACACAGCATTGGATAATCATGACAGCAAGACGGACACAACAGACAGATGTCAGACACAGACGGGAGCGCTCTCACTAACACCTCTTGCGTCTTGGCCCTCCTCTTCCCCAGTCTTGTGCCACCCCGTTGTCCGTCTCCTCGTCTCCTCGTCTCCTCTCTCCTGGAAACGAGTCCAGCAAAACTCCAAGATATCCCGTCGGCCGCCCTTTACCAAGCGTGTTGGAACTTGGACACCCGCGTACTGCATCGGGTTGCTGCCGCTCCGTCCTGCTTGGCCGCGGAGTTGGATCCCACTGGTGAGAAGTCTGATGCTGCCAGACCACCACCACAAATTACAATGCACATCTCCTTATTTTTGATACCCCCTCCTCAGCCTCTTGAGTCTTCACCTTCCTGAGTCCTCACTGCTCAGTGCTCACCATGCGAGAGATACACCATGCAAGAACCAATACGGTTGGACAGCCACCATTCACGGCCTGATGCCTTTCAATGCACAGCTGTGTTATCGCGTCCAGTATTCAGCTTCGCGGCACAAGTTGTGTGACCAGACTGGATGCACTGAACGATATGGACGGGCAACCAACCCGCACCGCACAAGTATTTGTATAATAATGTCATACATACAATCATTGCAAGCAAATCTGACATGGTTGGCTGTTTCCATCTCCTGGCAGATGATGCAACCGCAGTCAGCAGCAATTTTCTGAAAGCGATAGACAACATGTTGGCTGATGAAGCCACATCCGCCTCCGCCTCCCCTCCGATCCTCCTCCGATCCTCCTCCGATCCCCCTCCGAGTCTCCGACCCAGCTTTCCGTCAGCCTCTAATAAATTGTCGACTCTTTACTCCGTATTAGCATGTGTTTTGCATGTGGCATCACTGGCATGCAGTCGGCGGCGCGGTGCGGGTTTCAATTTTTTTTTCTGTGCCTTTTCTCCTTTCTACGGAGTAGTATGCGTCGTTTCCTCTTTCTTTCTCTGCTAAACCCTCTCCGTTTTCGCCCTTTTAATCTCCCCTTTTCTCTCCCTTTTCTTCCACCTTTCTTCACCCATTTTCCCCTTCTTCCTCTTCTTCCTCTTCTTCCTCGTCTTTTCCCCATCGTCATATGTGGCGTCTCGTCTCTTCCGAGTTGATCCAATAGGTCACAACTTGCAAGTCCCTTCTAAATTCTCGCACCCCCTTTTCTCCTCTCCCGTCACATCATCTGCTCATCTGCCACCCTCTTCGAGGCGGCACTCCAGGATCAACTCCGACCAAGTGCCTGAGTCCCCTGCCTAGTGCCTCGCTCTACCTAGGCAACTCGCACCAATCCCTGTTCAGCCTGGCATTGCAGGCTGGAGGTTGGAGGTTGGAGGTTGGAGGCTGGGAGACTTGGAGTCCTGGGACCGAAAAGCGCACGAACGGGGAGCATTTCATTCTGCATCAAGCCCGCCCGACCTCGGCACTCATGGGCCATGGTCGCCGAAGCGAGCCATTTCAGCGCGCAAAGCGCGGCATGACTGCCGGTTGGCCCTGTTGGCTCCGAGGTGGCAAGGGCAATCTTCAACAGTGAACCACTGAACACATCAACAAGAAGTACCCCTGATGGGAAGTTTCGTCAGGAAAGATACCTGAGCGGGGGTTGAGAATCCGACCTGCGACATGTATTAAATTCGCGGTCGGCTTATCTTGAATCGTGCTGTTCCTGCTTGCTTTCTGCATCAATTTTCGCACACAGTCTCGACAGCGCGACACGCTCCATGGTGAGAATGGCGAGTAGACTTACCGACCTGTTGAGTTACGAGTTGCTCCGAATGCGTCTGTACTCTGTATTTTGTCCCCTGGTCTGGCGCTGCGCGCATCGGCGCCGGGCGGCATCGCAAGCCCAGTGAAGCCTCGGCTATTTGCGTACATAGGTACCTATGTACCTCATATATGTACTACATCAAAGCCGCCTGTGACCGCCTGTGACCGCCTGTGGCCGCTTGAGGCCGCTGTGGTCCTTACGGAGTATAAACGATCGCCCAGCCAACACCAATGCCCTGTACTAGGTACCTACATGTGACTCGGGAAGTCGTGACATGCGGTGCGAAGTATATACGTAATTATGTATCTACGGAGTACCATATCGGGCATTACAATGGATTATGCACTAGAAACCTAGTAGTGCGCCTCGTGGCCGCAAGCCGACAATGTGGTTGTCGTTCAGCGCACGGAGTACATACATAGGTACCTAGCTAGAACTATGAAGTTAGAAAGCTGTGAGATGTCACGTCATTGTGCAACGACACAAGAGGCTGTATAACTTACAAATCCCGGCATACATGTACATACCCAACAATGGACATGGGAAATTCGACGAATTTCCTCATTGTATGACCTTGAAACGCCTGACTTTTATGTTTCTGGACTTCCTGTCGAAACAGCTCATGAGCGAAGTCAATCAACTAAAACTTGTGTACTGACATTGCCGTATGCACTACATAACTCCACGGCTAAGTTGCATACAACTGTCTCAGCGAACAGGTATGTAGTCCTGACTCCTGACTTCTAATAAGTCGGCACTATTAAAAGGCACCCACAGCCACAATGTGGTTTCTCGGTTCAGGGTAGGAAGCAGAGCGACAAAACATATCATGCTGCAACGACACAGGATGCCATAGATGTTCAGACTGTGTATAATATATCAATAAGAGGCTCGATAAGAAGACCGATAAAAAAATTACATAGGGATACTTGATGCCGTAAACTTTAAAGAACACACGCTTGTAAAGCACGAGCGCAGCTTTGACCTGTACCTAGGTACGTATGTAGCCAGCTAGGTACCTATGTACCTAGTCACTGACTTCAAGGCTCAAGCTTGTATTGACATGTTTGTGGCTTCCTTCCTTCACTCAGCATAGTCGCTGTCAAATGCACATTGCACAATGTGCAGTTGGAGAAACCAGAGCTGCGGAAATGCTGAAAGGTTGTGCTTCTTGGACGCAACTCCCCCATCTATCTCATATCATGGAGATACACGCACACAAACGTCACCAAACACACGATCAGGAGCCCCCCGTTTATCAACATGTCAATCGGTGATAGGAACCACATGGTAAGAGAGTCGAGACTCCTCACAATGATGATGATGATGATGATGATGATGATGAGAAATTCAATGCTATGGAAACCAATGATAACGCCTCGCTCCTGCGTCCGGAACTTGTAAATGATACAATTTCGATGTCTTTGCTCGACGAGTGCCCTACCCAGTTTCGTAATGGTGATAATTATACAAGTGCAGTAAAGGTTTGAGAGAACAGTAATGGGTGGGCCGCGGAAAGCCCACTGCCCAGATTGTTATAGGTATAAACAAGAATGCGTATGGTCAAGGGATTTGTAACTTGAAAGATGGTAGCTTCTCGGAGCGTTGAGCACGTCGACCTGTCCCCTCTTCGTTGTGTCGGGTCTAGGTCTTGGTGGGAGGCTGGGGGTGAATATTGTGCAACTCGTGCTGCTCGGGTTGTTGCTGCTGCTGCTGATGTTGTTGCTGCTGCTGAGGTTGTTGCTGCTGCTGAGGTTGTTGCTGAGGCTGCTGAGGTTGTTGCTGAGGCTGCTGATACGGCTGCTGCTGCTGCTGCGGCCAACTCTCCATAGGCGCCATATTCCCACTATACGGCGACTGAATCGGCCCCTGAGGCCCCAAGATCTCCAACCCGCCGTCATAGTGCCGCACCGCCACCATGTTGTTGCACGAGGAGCACGAGTACTGCGTGTCCTCGAACCAGCCCGCGAGACAAGGAACACAGGTGAGACAGATGCAGAAGAAGCAGAGGACTGCACCGACGAGGCTGTTGAGAGGAAGGAGGAGTGAAGTGTTAGTCCTTGTCTTTGTATTCGGCACGTCATGACTGATTCGCGATTCTGTGATTCTGCGCATTGTGCTACATATTCCCCCGACCCTCCTCTTCTTCATTACCCCTTTTCACCTCTCCCCCGTCCCGGGTCCGGCCCATATGACAAACTACCCACCTCAGAAGAAGTCGTCGCAGCCAAAAAGAAGCAAAATGTAGAGACTCACGACGCCAAGGTAGTAAAGATTGAAGCAAGAAGAAAAACAACAACAACAACAACAACAACAACAACGACAATAACAAGACGAAGAAGAAGGAACCGCAACTCACTATTGCATAGACGTCCCGCTGCGCTGAACCGTCGTCATGGCACGCTTGTGGCAGAAAGGACAGTCAATCCACTGAGGTTGGTCCGCTAGCTGGTTCAGCGTGATGACCGCCGGCGCAGGCTGAGCATACGGAGTCTGAGCATTGTTCTGCGGCGGCGGAGCAAAGTAGCCCTGGTTGTCCTGGCTGTAGGGAGGAGGTTTGCCGTAATAGTCTGGCTGAGGAGTCTGCTGCGTCTGCTGCGTCTGCTGCGCGGGATGGATGGTGTTTTGGGGTTGAGAGGAAGGCAGATTCTGTGGTTGCTGTTGCTGCTGCTGCTGCTGCTGCTGCTGCTGCGATGCCTGGTCCTGGGTATCCATGATGCGCTCGCAAAGGATGCGCTCGCTGGTCGTTCGTGTCGTGGTCGTGGACTCGTGGTTGTGGTCGTGGATGCGATCGCGAATGATGATGGCAGTGAAAAGGAAACCGAAAGATGCTCATCAAGTCTTTGCCTTGTGCTTCCCTTCTTCTTTTAGGTATTCTTGCAGGCTGATGAAGCGCAGCCCCCTTTCCTTTCCCCCAGGCCGGCCTTGTCACAACCGAAATCATTTGCGGGGGGCAATCCTGTTCAATGTTGCTGACATGGATCATGGACCAGGCTACCTACCTAGTACCGAGTATATGTACCTTCGGAGTACCTACAGAGTCAATTTGTTAATTACATACATATGTACCTGGTAGTACATAGATACATACCTTTGGCTGGGCGGGCAGAACTTAGAAGCCTGAAGGACACATTGTACAATCCCGATTCGGCATAAACTGATACCAGGTAGGTATCTATGTACATATGTACTAGGTACATACAGTACATAGACCCATGGGCCATGAGCTGACGGCCCGCGATGTGCCTGATCATTGATGAGTGAGTCGCAAGTCCACTGTTCGGAGTCCGGATGGCACGGGAGAGGCGTCACTGGTCACTGGTCAGCCAGCAGCGCTCCTTTCCGCTCACCAAACCATACCCGTGATCTGCAGTCCTTTTCCTTGCCATCTCTTCCTCCAATTCTTTCAAATCGAACGCGCAAATCGCGAATTTCATTAGTACCCTGCCGAGAGGCCAACGTGCCTCATCCGGGTTACCTTTCTTAGTCCCTTTCTTAGTCAAAGTAACTAACTCGCCTCTAAGTCTAGGGCGGCACGGCTGCTTGTCCAACACCCATTGTAGCTTGGGAACCGGCTTTTTGAGGCCATCTCGTGCGCAGTCATGTGCATGTACAATGCCCTATGAGCGCCACGCGCATGGCGCGCACACGCGTCAAAATTCAGCAACATGGTCTTGCTTCTGAGTGTATCAATGGCGCGGTCGAGTTGTTCAAGTCGGACGTTGTCGACACATCATGACTGGGCCTGCTGTCCTGTAATGCTCAAGACTTAACAGGCAGTCTCTTGGCCAGGTGCTTTGCTTGGAATCATCTCGTTTTCAAGCTTCGACAGCCAACAAAGTTATAGTCGGCCTCTTTGAGGACGAAACACCATCATGAAGATTTCTGCAATCCTCCCTGCTCTCACTCTCCTGGGCACTGTCAACCCCGTCCGCGGCGTGTTGTATCAAGATTGTGGCAAGTCGACTCCTTGGATTAGAAGCCCCTGCCCGATATTCCTCGTTCTTTCTATGCTGTTGTTCCACCCTCTGAGGAACCTCCAACCGGTGCCCTCAGCTCTGCTCTGGTCTAAACTGACGCACGCCACTCTATATAGGAAGCAATGCCAAGAACATCGTCTTCAACATCGAGGGCTGTCCCGACTCCGCTCCCGTCTGCATCTTCCAACTTGGTCAAAAGGCCTCCCTCGAGGTCTCCTTCAAGACCATTTCCACCTTTACCAGCACCCATCTGACGATGAGCGGCCGGTATGGCCCAGCCAGGGTTCCTATCCCGCTGATACCCACGGAGGCGTGTGACACATGGGGCCTCCAGTGCCCGTCTGAGGCTGGGGCTCAGCAAACTCTCAAGATTGAGGTGCCTATTCCGAGGAAAGGCTGGTTGAGGGGCCGGTTTGAATTCCAGATGAAGCTGTACGATGGCAGGCGAGCACTTTTGATCTGTAAGACGTTTCCGGTGGAAATCTAGCTTAGCAATGATGTATGTATATTCTAGAATCCAGATCCAAGGACTCAGGAGTCAGGAGGGCAGAAGTTTTAACCCGCCCAAATCGGGTAAGGCGTCGAGGCAGGTTCTAAAAATCCTTGAGGCCGCGTACCTCTTCTAGTCGCTGCCGCAGGCTGTCCTCGCTGCGCTCGCATCACCACAAAATCTGGTACTATGTATCAATCACAGATCTCTCGCTTATAACTTAAGACAATGGACTTTTCTCCGTTTACCAGCTCAATCAATTTTTATTAGACTAAATATACAGAACACATGAAACACGCGTCTCCCGCACAAATCGTTACAGAAATGTAACCATCGAGTCAGAGCTCCTCCCATTTATGACAAGACCACTGAGTCACTGACAAGCGCGACCGATAAGATAAGAGCTTCGTTCGCCATGAATTTTCTTACAACCCACTTTGCGAACTGCTTCATCCTGCGACAGCCACTTCAACACTACCATTGACTCTTGAGGCGCAACTGTCCCCAAAGAACGAACAACGCTCCCACAAAGATGAATTCCCCCGACGCCATGGAGATCGATCCGGACCTGCGCTTCGACGCGCCCGCCCCCGATTCCCCTCTCGACGACGACCCCATCACCGCCAGCTATAACGTCTTCCTCAACCCCTCCCTCCCCCAAGGCCGCCGCCTCATCGTGCTCCAGCAGCCCAACCGCACCGACAACACGGCCCGGCCACCTCCCACGGAACTCCGTCTCAAGTCGCACTCCGGCATGGTAGAAGTCGATCTCCCCCTCGACAACACAGAAGCCTACGACCGCAACAAGGGCCTCCGCTGGGGCCGCATCCTGCAGTCCTCCATGGCGGCCAAGAACGGAGGCAGCCACGGCCTAGCGGGCGGGTTCGGCTTCGGGGCCGTACAGCAGCGCAGCAAGAAGAAGGGCGAGGGGGACGACATGGATGAGTACATGGACTGGAATGAGGCGGTGCGGCAGGATAAGGTGTTGAAGACACAGACTCTGGGGGGGCAGTATCCTGATACGGATGAGGTGCAGTGTATGGTTGGGGTGTTCCAAGGGAGTGAGTTACCTTTTTGACACACCTTTCCCCCTTGACAAATACCCAAAAGTAATACAAACGTTTTTTTTTTGTTTTGTTTTTTTTGCCAACTGCCCTGCTTTTCTTGGTCGACATGCTCTCTCACGGGTTGTCCTCCAACGGGGAGACCACCACATTCTCTCTATTGGGGGGGG
>SRQH01000129.1:0-52187 GCA_018360345.1 Claviceps sp. LM84 group G4 | reverse complement strand
ACAGCTTGTTAACGACCTGATCGACAGCATGCCTCGCCGTCTTCAGGCTGTGATAGATTCCAAGGGTTGGTATACAAAGTATTGAGGCATTCAATTGATTAAGCCTTCATGTACCAGCCAAACGCACACGACCTACGGAGTACATCGCTTCTTCAGACACACGTGACACCATTGGACTCCCCCCCAATTGCTCAAGAATATACCAATTCGCGGACAAGCTCTCAGTCCGGCAGTACCGCCCCTGAGCCTAGCTCATATTTCCATTAAACGCATCATAAGTCACCCAGTTCTGACTCCCAATTTTGGATTGTTCGTCTGGCCGTTGTGATCCCACAGCTCCAGGCCATCTAGGGCATCCCACATCCTTTCGATCTCAAAATGAAGCATCTGACGGAGGGTACATGAATGCAAGTACCTGATCGAAGTCGGCGAGTGCCAGGATCCAGATGTTAAGGATAATACTGCGGATTTGGCCCGCTCCGCGCTGCATGCCTCGTAAAGTTGATTCTGATCCATTCCCCTCAAAAGTGAACCAAGAAGCACAGATGTGCATGTAAAGTCACAACCACGACGACCCTTACAAAGGTCCTTGCACAAAGAACCTAAGACGCGAAAGATTTCATCTAGAAAGTTATCTCGCTTTTGTTCCATAACAGCTGCGAGACACATTAGCTTGGAAAGACCATGAAGATGCGGGGTCGCCGTACTCAACAGTATTGGGGGAATCGGCAAATGTATTGTCCCCAGGCCACCCTCACATGTTCGTATGGCCAGTAGAGTCATCCTATCGAATATCTCGCTACGAGAGAAGACCCACGACACAAACATCCAAGAGACACAATCTCGATCGTACGATGTTGGAAGCTTGTCGGATAACTTGTCGATCCAAAGGCCGACTAAAACTTGTGTAACCTCTTGACACTGATAGTAGTCAACGATGACGGACATTTTCACCAGTGTGATCAAATCAACGGATAAAGGCACCATTTTATTTCGACCGTGAATGATGTTCATGAGTATGAGAAAAACTTCGTCATCCCATTCTGTTGCGGTCAACTCATAGCGCGTCGAGCTATCAGAGCCATTCTTCAGTGGCTTTCGAGATTTGGCTGATTTTTTAGACCCGCTTGAACGTTGCAGGTGCTTAGATTTGCTATGTTGCAGTGGTGCGCGGGTTTTGGCTGATCCGTTATTAGACGTGTCTGACGATGGAGCGCTTTCTTTCCAAGACCCGTTCAACGTTGTTTTGAAAACAGGCGATGCAAGGGCCAAGTGCCGTGAGGAAAGCCGAAACTGAACATCATTACGCTCGCTGTTGTCTCCATGTGCTTCTCCGCTGTCATTCAGCACACTTGACTCAACAGTAGGTGCGATAGGCTCCGGTGTTTGTTCGTGAGCATCCTCCATTTCAGACATATAGTACGAGCCAAAAAAAATTCGTCTGCGAGTCTCGTTCTTTTGCTTTAGTTTGGAAACTTCGTCTTTGGGCTCCCAAACGGGCTGCTCTGTGTTTGGGCATCGTAGAACGAGGATCGTGTCGCCCTGAGGATCTAGATCGTAACGCGAAGTCTGCACGTTGGCCATGATTATGCTGCAGCGAAAGAAGGTAATTCTGTGCGAAGCGTTCACGAACGCCGTTCACGAACGCCGTTCACGAAGAAAAAGGTCAGTAGAGTCGAATATGCTGATGTTTCTGTAGATGCAAAGTTGGGCACCACGAATGTCCCTCTTGTTTTCTCTCTGACATGTAAGATCTTGTCCTTTTCGATTCTCTCCCTTTCATCAATGAAAAGCAAACGGGACATGCTCAATTTTTTTTCAATTGCAAACGGATGCTCAGTCATCAGCAAGGAGCAATGGGCGGAGTCGGTCTGATTCAGTGACAGCTTGGTGTGTCACCGATGTAGAGAGATACTCGCCTTTCTGTTTCCATTGGTGGCTTTCGACTCTGTTTCATTTCTTTTTCGCTCTCTTTTCGCTTTCCTATTGAACTTGATTGCGCATCTCCAGCATGCAAGATGGCCTCCAGATATCAGTAAAGTTACCTATTGCGAGTGCAGGTCCAAACTCCACGAGTCCACACTGGGCCCAATGTCGCTTGGCAGACTGCTTTCTCTTTGATCCGAGGTTGTAAATGACATCAACATGCAAGAGATAGCAATCCAAAGGACTGTTTTGCCCCAATGCCCATTTTACCAATTCCGCGCGGACGAGCCCTCACTGCTCCAGTTCGGCAGTACCTAATGTACCGTACCACCCTTGATTCTGGCCCATGTTTCCACGAAACCTATAGCCTAATTCTCATCCCTCAATCTATTGAAGCCGATGCGGGCACGTCTGCAGATTTCTTCTTCTGGCCGTTGTAATCATCCAGATTTAGCCCCTCTAGGTCATCCCACAACCTTTGGATATCAGGTTTAAGCAGCTCTTCAAGGGTACATGAATGCGAAGAAGCTTTCAGACGGTCCGAATCAACCGTTGACCACTTTCCGGATTTTAACGACAATACTGCGCGCGTGGTCTGCTTCACGCTGCATGCCGTGTATAGTTTATCCTCATCCATTACCTTCATTAGTGAGCCAAGCAGCATCGACGTGCATTCAAAGCTACAACCACGACGACCCTTCCAGAGGTCTTTGCACAACTTTCCCACAACGCTGAAGATCTCATCTATATAATGATCTCTCTTCTGTTCCAGAACAGCTACGAAACAAATTAGCTTGGAAAGACCATGAAGATGCGGGGTCGCCGTACTCAACAGCATTGGGGGAAACGGCAGGTATATTTTCCCCAAGCCACCCTCACAACTTGTTATAGCTAGTAGAGTCATCTTCTCGAATATATTCCTGCGAGAGAAAACCCACGACACAAATATCCAGACAACACAGTCTCGACCGTACTGCATTGGTAGACTTGGAAACCTGCCAGAGAACTTATCAATCCAGAGGCCAACAACAAATTGGGTGACCTCCTGACACTGATAGTAGTCAACAAGGACGGCCATTCTTGCCAGTGTCTCTAAGTCAACAGAGTAAGGCACCTGTCCACTGTGTCCGTGCACAATGTTCATGAGCAGGAGGAAATCTTTGGCGACCCATTCAGTTGCGGTCAACTGATAAAGCACCTGACAGTCGGAGCCACTCTGCAGTGGCGACCAGGGTTCGGCTGATCCGTTATCTTGATCGGATGATGAAGCACTTTCTTTCCAAAATCTGTTTAACATAGCTTTAAAAACAGGCGATGCAAGGGCCAAGTGCCTGGAGGAAAGCCGAAACTCCACCTCATGGCGGTCGCTGCTCTTTTGAGGTGATTCTGTATCAAGGTGCTTTTCACCAGCGTCTGATTTCATCTCTCTCTCATTTGGCACATTTGGATCAATTGAAGGTGAGATAGGCTTCGGAGGTTGTTCGTCACTAGAATTTTCATCCTCCGTGTCAGACATAAAATCCAAGCCAAACAGCTTTCGTCTGCGAGTCTTGTTCTTTTGCTTTAGTTTGGAGACTTCGTTCGTGGGCTCCCACAAGGGCTGGTTGGTGTTTGGGCGTCGTAGAATGAGGATCGTGTCGCCCTGAGGATCCAGATCGTAACGCATATTCTGCATGGTATTCTGCATGGCAGCCATGACTGTGCTGCAGAATAAGCAGGTGATTTTGTGCGAAAGGTCCACGAACGCCTTATTATGAAAGTTCAGAGCTGGAAATGCCAATGCTACTGTAGATCCAAAGTTAGGCACCACGAATGTCTGTTGTTTCCCCTCTTGTCAATATTTTTTCTTCAATTCTCAACGTTTCGGGAAAGACGTAGGATGCATTTTTATACGGATCATCCTAAACTCGCCTTGTTTCGATCGCCAATGGGTGCTCAGTGTTAAGCTAGATGAATGGGCGAAGTTTGTCTCATTCACAGGGTACAATGAGCATCGAGCACAGAAGGATTAGGTTGGAACTCCGAACTTGGCACGTGTTCAGCCCCCCCGTAGCAAAACTCTCAGCGCCACATTGGGCCCATGGATGATGGCCCCATTCTGGACCATCATGTGCCAATGGCCATAGCTTCACTTGATCATATTCAGGCCAAATTTCATACCAGGAATACGTAATTAAGGACATTCTGAAGAGTTGTGATGTATCAGGACGTGCTGGCACGTGAACGCTACCTGGCCACAGCTGCTCCGCGTGTGTTTGAGAACCACGCTTCTATGATCTGTCCCCCTTTCTCTTCCTCTCGAACGCTCCATAGCCATACCAGGTAGGTAGGTACTAAAGTAACCCATCCACGAAATGCGGGTTTTGAGGGTTGTTGACTCATTGTTTTGCATGCATTGTTTATTGTTGCTTACCCCGTCAATCCGACGTTCTAACAATGGAGAATCGTCCATCTTCGCACGAGATCATAAGAAGCCAAACGAGTGTCATTCTGTGTAGATATACCCGTCTAAAGTTATTTGACTGTAATGAAAATGCACCATGTTGCACCGTAGCCATGTTTCAAAAGAGCTGTAGAAATCTGGCGAGCGTTGTGAAGATGTGCATCGCGTAATCTACGTGTCATATTTCGGAAAAAGAAACCGCCATGCTATCTCTCCAAATCGCAACGCTATCTCCCAGACTCGCCACGACTAGAAGCCTCACTAAGGCCAATCTCATGGAAGCGTGTTCTGAAGTCCTTTGTGAGCCAGGGGTAAGCGCTCCAGTGCTGGGAATCGCTTCACCAGAGACATTGCTCAGCAAAAAGCCGGACACGGCAAGAGCATCGATGCACGAGTGCCAACCATAAAGCAAGTCATTGCAGCGCGCTATCAGTATAATTCATCATACTACCAGGTGTCTCTCACATATCCGCCGAAATATACATGACTGGATAGCAAAAGTCAGTCGATATCCAAAGCCCATGCGGCCCCGTCACAATTCTCAGCATTCACCCTTGACTCACCGTTGTTGCCTCGCACAAAGGCGTCTCCATAGTCCCTACGCTTCGCGCCATTGACGTACTCCTCCGTCTTTTCCAGCGCAATGTTCATGTACCCATCCACGGATTGCAGTTCACCTACAGGGGTACGAGATTAGCGATGTCCATCCACGGAAAGTGAGAATTACACGGGGAGGATATATTGTATCACCTCGCGGAGGCGGATTTCCGCGAGGGATCGTCGAATGAAGGAAGAGAGAAAGAGAATTTGTTATTCATGGGCTTCTTACCCTTGTATATTACGCCCGAGTTGAGCTTGACGATGACGGGGCTGCCGATGATGTTACTTAGGAAGCTGGAGGGGTCTTTGCCTTCGCCTTGGGGGACAACGAGGCCATTTTCTGAGGCGGACATGGCAAGTTATTGATTTGTGATTTGGTGAACGGACGATGCAAGAGGAGGGCGGAATGAGGGGAGCCAGAAAGAATGGTCAAGAGCCAGGTTGAGATCAACTTGGTCAATGGTCATTGGTGACTGCTCAACCCAACCCGACGAGAAGGTAAAGTGCAAAATGGGTCGCAGCGCAAGTGAGCTGTGGCGCAGACTGTGGCGCTGCAGGCAACAACAACAAACCGCGATGGTTCAGTCGCGCGCATCGTGCATTTGCGCGACCAACTGGGATCACCGCCACCGCTTATTTTTTCCCCCCAGGACCCAGACATCACTATTCACTTCCACCGCGCATCGTCAAGTCAGATTCTCTCCGCATCGAACCATGTGAGCAGGATTTACGTTTCATCATACACTCTCCCCAGCAATCGATCATGAGCGAACTCCCGATGACGCCAATGCCGCCGAGGGCGAAGAAGCTTCCGTTCAAACCCACAGCGCTCCGCAAATGTGCCACCAAAGTCGGCGCGTCTGTCGCGCCCGACGCGTCCATTGATTGCGAGAAGGCGCAGAACGAAGATGGCCTTGATATATTCCGGAGGTCCCAGGAAATGCAGCCTATTATGGAGGCAGATCGCGAGCGACGGCTGTTGAGGAAGAAGCTGAAAGAGGAGGAGGAGCGCAAGAAAGCCGCCAAGGAGGCAGAGGTGCGCAGAAAAGCTGCAGAGGAGGTAGAGCAGCGCAGGAAAGCCGCCATGGAACGCGAGAAGCGCAGAATAGCTGCCGAAAAAGCTGGGAAGCGCCCGTGGGAGGACTTGGAAAACGATGGTGATGCTGGTTCGGCTCGCGTCTCTCCACCACCTACTCAGAGCCCGAATAAGGCGTTTCGAAGCACAACGCCAATCAAGGTGGACGTCGAAATATCTGACGAGGATCCCAAGTGAGTACTTTATATATCACAAAGACATTTTTTTCCTCTTTGGTTCTTTTTATACATGGAGCTGACTGATTGGATAGTGAGCTGGCCACACCAGCCGCTTCAAAACGCACATGCCTGAGCTCGACTCCGACCAGAATGAGACGTCCAGCCTCTTCTGATCCCACGTCGATGACACGCGCATCCTCCACTCTCAGCCAAACGGCATCAGCCCTCGCACGCGAGAGTCCACGAAGGCGGCTGCACAGCACCAAGCCCAGCCCGGATCCCATGCTGGTAGTCCTCAGCGATTCAGAAGACGATGACGGTGACTCGGACGACGATGAACATGCACCAGCTTCCACGCCAAGCAAGACTGACGAAGGCGATGACGTCGCGATTCTGGGCAGTAGTTTTGCGGCAGGGGACGAAGACGACGAGTTCGCAGACTATATCCGCAAAGCGGAAGAACAGCGACGGAATCAAGCCCTCACCAAAGTCAGCCAAAACAGCGGCGCGCCCAAGGAATGTATCCAGATCTTAATCACCTCCACCGTGCCCAACATCAAGCCCTTCCAAGTAAAGTTCTTGTACGATCGACCTCTACGACTAGTCAAGGATACATGGCTCGCGATGCAAACCCAACGCGGTCTCCTGGGAGACATGGACGACACAAACGATATCATCATGACGTGGAAAAAGAAAAAGGTGTACGCGTCTTCTACGCTCTTAAATCTCGGTATCCGGCCACCGGCAAAAAGCCCAGTAGACATGGACGGACTGAGCAGAGCCGGCCTGGACGATAACGGTACCATGCATGTACACTTTGAAGTCTGGACAAAACCCCAGTTTGAAGAACTGGAGCGCGCGGAGGAAAGCTGGCAGCGCAGGAGAGATGCCGGTGAGCTATCGGATGATGACGATGATAGCCTTGACCACCTACCAGAGGAACCCGCGGTTCCGGAGGCCAAGCTTCGCGTTGTGCTGAAATCTCGCGGGCTTCCCGATGTGAAGCTCACGGTTCGTCCGGAGACGACGGTCGAAACCCTCATCACGGGCTTCCAGACGCAGCAAGCTTCCGCGGTGGGCAAAGACGTAGGTATCTGGTTTGATGGCGATCGCTTGGAAGAGCACATGACTATGGAGGAAGTGGAAATTGACGACTTGGATACTCTCGAGGTGCATGTCAAGTGAGTGAGTGGTGTAACCTCAACGAAGAGGGACTGTAGATTCATAACATGATATTTAGCGATGTAAGCATTGGTTACGATGAGAAGAGATACCCTGCTTTTCTGCATATACTGGAAAACAATATCAATGAAATATTGTTTCAGTACTCTAATGCCTCACTCGAATCTTCTGAATCAGTGCAATTGGCTCGCTGCTCTTTAGTCTTTCACAAGCTCATCCGACGCATGCCCGGTGTGTGCTCCAGTTTTGAGCCAGCAGATTATAGCTTCCTCTCATATTACATAGATCGGATTGCGGTCTGACGGCTTGTGTCTCAGCGTGGAGCTACGCCCAGAACGCGTTTTCGCTGGACGTCTTGGCTATTGTTTCGCTTAAATAAGCGCCGCTTGAAGAATCATCTGGACTGGTAGTGGAAGCGGGCCCAGCGGCACAGTCTACATCGTAGCATCTTCCAGATGATGTTACCTATGAAGGGGAGAATGGAAGATGGAGAAAGAAGAGCGAGAAGATGAATATATGCACATTCGGTAAGATGCATGACAATAAGCCAGTCTGGTCCAGATCAAGTTTAAACTATGAATATCGCGGGGTGTTCCGACGTGAGGTGTAACTTGTAAGGATATGTCGTATGATGTATGTATCCCGTGGGCCGTGAATGCAGTGACAAGTCACGCAATCCAGACTGGAGCCCTCCCTTGAACTTGACTTGTTGTTGCCTTTAATTCCCGAAGTCCAAAATCCGATGCCGAGACAGGGGCCGTCCGCGTTGTGCAACCACACGAACGACACAGTTGGAAAGGGCGTGTCATATGTGCGACCCTACAGTTCAAGACGATACATATAGCTTTCACAAAACCCCCCCGCTCCCGTTGATACTCGACATTTTTTTCTTTTCTTTCGTTTCTCATTAAAAAAAAACCCCCCCCGGTCTACACATTTACACGCAACATGCTTAAGAAATCTCGCCACCTAATTCTAAGACGTCGTCCATCTCATGCGTCCTCATCTCAGAGCATCCGTCATCCTCATAGCCTACCAGATCGCGACTCAACCGCGTCACGCAGCAATGTGATCACCTCGGATGGATCATTGGCTCCGAACACGGCGCTGCCAGCAACAATGACATTGGCGCCAGCATCAGCGGCTTGGTCGATGGTACCGGGCCCCAGGCCGCCATCCACCTCGATGTTCATATCGGGATATCTGGCTCGCAGGGCCTGCACTTTGGGCAGCTCGCTGGCCATGAATTTCTGGCCACCAAAGCCAGGATGAACTGTCATGACGAGGACCATCTGTTTTTCTCCTGTGTTTAGCATTGCTAGAAAAGGGAAAAAGAACGGAATCAAAATGAACAAAGTAGAGTTTGAGGGAGAAGACAGATGGTGTCTCCTTTGAATGAGGAACCTACGTCTGGCTTATCTTTGGGATCCGCAGCTTCCAGAATATCCCATAGCACGTCGACAGACGTGTCTGGCTTGATCGCAATGCCAGCTAGTAATCCTTGGTCGTGAATATATCGGATCAACTCCTTTGGACTGGTCTTCTTGTCTGATGTCTCCTCCGGGCTCTCAGCGGCTGTCGAAAAGGCGGCTTCATAGTGGAAACAGTACAGGTCACAGCCGGCGTTTTTGAATTCCTTGACCCATTTCTTGGGCTACGCAAAGCGAGAGACGGGTTAGCCTGGAGGCAGATAGTAGGAGGAAAAAAAAAAAAAAAAGGAGGATCCAGAAAAAGCAAAGAGAAAGATATGAACAGAATGTCATCAAACGTCCGGGAGCATAAGCCCCTGTTCTTGCTTCAATGTACCTCTGCAATCATCATGTGGCAGTCAAAGGTGCCCTTGCCATGCGCCTCGCTCGGCCGTTCAACATGTTTTCTGATCTTGGCGACAACTGGAGCTCCAAAAGTGATGTTAGGGACAAAGTGGCCGTCCCTATGAGGTTACGTAGTCAGGATCCTGGCGCGTCCGTGGCTTTGAAAGGGTTGAAGGCATGACGAACATGATGTCGACGTGAAGCCAATCGGCTCCTTGGTCCATGGTGCGAACGCAATCCGCGCCGAGCTGCGCAAAGTCAGCCGACAGGATGGAAGGGGCTATAATGGCGGGCGGCGACATGTCTTTCGTGATAGGAGGATGTAGTCGGGTTCGTAGGCTGGATTGGACGATCCGAGCAGTATTGCATGGTAGGCTGGTGATGTGAGACAGCATCGCGATAGGGACTCGGGAGTCGGAACTCAGCGGGAGCTCCAACTTCCAAGCCTCTAACGTCTCTGATGTCAGCGGGGCCGTTTATTATTACGCCTTCCAAGTTCCCGCATCTTCCGCTTGTTTGTTTGACTTTGAACTTTGAAGTTGTGTCTGCCAACCGGGTGTGGCTGGTGCATGGCTGGAGACAATGTGGCTGGAGCGGCGCCGAGTTGGTCTACGGTCCCACAGTTCCACAGCAGCAACAAAGTCTTATTAGCGTTGCCAACAACGCGCCATGGACGAGGACCGTATGCACGAATCGCGCCCTTGAATTGCTTCACCCGCCATCGCATGAATCCGCACTTTTACACAAGTCCCCATCCATCGACGCCCATCGACGATTGCGCGCGTCTCTATCCTTCCGTCACGTCTGTGGTCCTCGAATTACTCAGGTCGCCGTTGCGAACCCTTCTTCGCAGTCACGGGCATCACGCCCCTGCACCGCGCGTCTCGTGCGTCGATTGCAACTTTCATATCCGAAAACCATCACCGACCACCATATCCCGATCGGCTGTCCCTTGCCACAAAAACACGAGACGCCATCACGACAGCATGCCCTGACCAGGACACGCAAGAAAACATGGAGCGCTCGAAACCACAAGCTTTCCAATCCTCGTACGCGCCTCGATTGCGCGCCTACAACAACTCGCTTCTGACCCCCGTCCTTCCGACATCTGCGCCGTCAGGTCCCGTGTCAAGAACGACAAAGCGGGGCACAACCATTATCAACTATGCTGAAGATGGATACGACGACCTGGAGGATGATAGCGACGATCCCCGTCGGCGGCCAACAGGCCTGCGGAGTCTGCGAAAGGAAGACTCTGCCGCAAGACAAGACCTGGCCGAGCGGGCTGGAAAGGAGACCAAACAGCCTGTTCAGGTACAAGGGATATGGCGCGACTGGATGGGAAAGAACCGGGCGATGAAGAGCGATCAGCAGAATGCTGCGCAAGCAAGTCTGCCTCTGACCCTGATCCCCATACGGATCGATCTCGATATCGCCGCCTTTGTTCCCATGGCCGCCTTTCCTCCCCCAAACACACCGTCAGTCGACGTGACGTTGCCCCAATATCGGCCGGGAGAGATGACGGTGCCTTACAAGCTGAGAGACATCTTTTGCTGGAATCTGCACGAGACTCTGGTGACGACGGACCAGTTCGCGCAGACACTAGCCCAGGATCTGGACTTGCCCAACAAAGGCATCATTGTCGCAGAGATCAGCAAACAGATCCGAACGCAGCTGGAAGAATACGCCGGCGTTGCGCTCCATCCTTTATTTCACACAGAGTCATATGCACCACCAGCGGCAGGACCATCCCAGACGCAAACAGCCGCTCCCCCTACGGGTGGTGTCAATGGATCGCTCGTGGCGGGAACACCGCGGCCAAGCTTCTTTTCCAAATCCCGAGAGGACTCGCCGGCATCCTTTTCCAGAGGCTTGTCACGACCGGACACCCCAGCCCAAGCAGCCGGTGGTGCTGGCCATCGTGCTGCAGCAACGCCCAAACCGGGCGGCCCTGCTCCTCAAGTGACGGCCAGCGCAACACCCATCTCATCAGATTGCGACGACTACAACCCTGACGATACGTACCGATGCATCATCAATCTGAGTCTCAACATGGCTTCAATGCTTTACACAGACAAATTCGAGTGGTCCCTGCTGCACCCGCCAGGCACAGCCGAGGCCTTCGCCAAGACAACATGCGCGGATCTCGGCCTCACAGGCGAATGGATTCCCGCCATGACACACGCCATCTACGAGGCCGTCCTGCGGCTAAAAAAGGAAGCATGCGAAGCGGGCGGACTTGTCACAGGCTGGGGCGGACTGCACCAAGAATTACCCAACGACGCCGCCCTGGGCACCGAAGCTGGCTGGAGATATGATCCCGAGCACCTGGCCGCAGACTGGGAGCCCAAGATTGAGATCCTCAGCAAAGAGGAGATGGAGAAGCGCGAGAACGAACGCGAGAGAGAAGCACGCCGCCTGCGTCGAGAAACAGCCCGGTTCAGCTCCAGCACAGGTATGCTTAGCGGTCATCCGTTTGGATCTGGCATCGGCGCGCCCATGGAGCTCGAGGAAGAACGCATGGGACGAGGGGAGCGGTCCAAGAAGAAGCGCCGGTTTAGGAGTATTAGTCCCCTGAACCGCAGTGGGACACCCGGTGGTCGGGGAACACCCGATGTGAGTGGCAGCTATGGGGGTGGCGGAGCCCTCACGGATGCGGAGAGAAGCACATGGCGCTGTACGCATTGTCGTGTTTGGGGAACAAGTATTTGGGCGGTCCGCGATGGGCCGTCGGGAGCAAAGGTAAGACAGCAGCAGGAGCAGGAGCAGGAGCAGGAGCAGCAGCAGCAGCAGTAGGCAGGCGAGCGAGTGAACATCTTGAACTATGGACAAGCCGGGGGGGGGGGGGGGGTTTTTTGGGGGGGGTTTTTTTTTTGATTCATCGTCACTTCCCTTTTCACGCACTTAGGACACGATGCTAACTTTGATTGACACAAAACAGTCCCTCTGCGCAACCTGTGGCTATCTATACGAGCGCGACGGCCGTCTCCCGCGACAGACCAAGAACCTCCACCTGGCAGACCTTCGAGTGGCATAGGAGCCATCATCTGCCGGTGCTGGAACTAAAGTCCCTGATGCCGCTGTGGCTGACAATTCTCGTCTCGCCGTGGCTACGGTCATGTCTATGGGGAAGACTCCGCAGACTCGTACGCAGCTAATGTCTACGCCGCAGCGGTATTCTAGCCGGGGGAGGTTGCTCGCCCAGCCCAAGGAGACGAAGCAATTACCTGTCTAGGGGAGAGGAGGAAACAGGGGGTGGATATTGGGTGACGAAGCCAAGAGGAGCTGTTTCACGAGAGATGGGAGGATCCAGATATTCTGATGGAAGATGAGGGAGGGGGGCTTCGGAAGATGAAAAAAAGATTTATTCATGGAGGAGGCGTACAGGACAGATCTCTGTGTGAATGTGATGTTCTTGGGAAAATCTTTTCATTTCTCTTTTCTCACTTTTCCCCGTGTGGGTGTAGAGACTTTTGTACCTTTATTTATTATGGCCTTCTTTCGCGGTAGGGGACTAGGAGATGTCAATGAAACCGCGCAGGACATTTTGGTGGGCTGTGCAGACTCCAGAGGTATAGGTAGAAGGGGAGTTCAACTGTTGAAGTGACGTGGTGTGATGAAGGATGCCTCGGCAAAGATATGGATTGGACATGACCTGCCAGGTAGGTAGGTATGTATGTATGTATGTGTGTACCTACGGATTTACCTGGGACATGCTGCTTGCGTGGTAGGCTTCCAGTCTCGTTAACGAGGAGACTCAGGGGTTGTTGGCGAAAATACACACGAAGGAGCTATATGTTGTGTGTAGGTGTCATGGAATATGTTGTGAATGTGTACCTTGCATGGCATTTGCATGTATGATGTATGTGCTGGCTGTCAAACAATACATTCGTTTACGTCATTCTATGTCATACAAATTTGCATCATGCATGTATGTATTCATTGTTTCATCTTGATCTTCTATCGTTCCAGCAATGCGTTTGTGTCACGTGTGCCATCATGATCGTTAGATTAGATCACACGACACCCACATCGACCATCGTTACATCCCATAGCCTTAATAACCCCATCGCCTTCCGAAAAGCCGCGCGCCATGGATTCCCACGCGGAGAATGTTCCACGGCGGGAAATCTACCCGCTCGCACAACGATCTGCGACATCTGCAGGAAAATAAGATGACACAACTGCATGCGTTGCTGGGAAAACACGCGGACCGGAGTGGTCACGTCTTTGCGCAAAATTCCCGACACAATGGGTACCTATTGTGAATACCTGTCAGTACACATGTCTACAGCGCTGCTGGTAATGAGCCGCCATCTCACGTTTCTACAAGAAAAGTCAATGGCCAGTACGATAAATGTACATACGCCCGTCATCATCATGACCATGTTGCCAATGAGAATCCTCCTGTCTTGTTCTAAACTCCCCCAAGAGCAAGTCCGAGACTCAACGAGAATCCCCCTCTCTCATCCTTCGCCTACAGTACGTATCCGAGAGTCGAGAGTCGAGACAGCTGTGGGATGTCCTGCAGAAAGGAGCACATAAGGCGTGGGGAAAATGTTGGCCATTGGAGAAAACTACCACCACCATACAGCATTTATTTACGCACGCACGTATGGGCTGAACAACGGGGTCCTTAGATACTAACATATACATACTGCGGGAATCGTGAAAGTATTGAGTAAGGTCATACAGTAAGTAAGGTATATAGAGACTGTATAGCAGGAGCCGTACAGTAAGGACTTAGGACGATCCAAGCCCATACACTGTAAACGCCAGACAACCAACATGCATATGCGTGTGACTGCGCCATCTTCGCCATGCAGAGGACATCCAAAATGGAACCACAACCAGTGTTGCCCGCCGCTTACAAGAGGAGGGGACAGTGGGACAGTGGGAAAGTGGGAAAGTGGGAAAACGGGAAAACGGGAAAGCGGAGACCCCAATGAATCCCGCTGCCCGTATGAATGTACCGTACCATGTGTACATAGCAGTGTAGGTGCTCTGTACCATGTTTTCGAGCCTACCTAATAATGATCGTGTCGGTGTGTTGTTACCTTGGGCTCTGATCCAACTCGATCCCTCAGGCGCCGTCTCCAAAGCAGCATCACGGGTTCATGCGAAGCTTGGAGCACGACCTGTGTTATTAGCCTTGAGGTGCCTGGCCCTGGCAGCCTTCTACGGAGTACATACATATGTACATAAGTTCTCGCCGGCTACGCGGTCCGGACAAGGTACGGAGTATAGATCGCTCGGGGACGGCGGGCCTACAGGGATTCGGAGCCGGAAGAGGCCCACTCTTGCAAGTTGCTTGGCCTCCAGGCTCCACCCGTTTGGCCGATCTCGTACCCACATGACCTTCGGTCCATTCCGGACATCTCTTGTTCATGAAACGTTTTCATGCGGCGTTGCGGGCTCATCCTGGGAGGTACCTATGTAGTGCGTCTTGTGGTCACTGGTGGGTAAAGCAACACAAGGTGAGTGAGTTCAAAGTTGTTGTCCCTTTCTTCTTTTCCCCTTCGTGCCGGGTGTCAGGACACAATGGAGGGAATCAGCTTCAGCCTGAGCCTTCAAAAAATAGAGACCGGAATCACCGATCGTGGATCGTGACAGTCGGCTATAATGATGCTTGTTGACATATATATCCACGAGCCTTCGGGAGGCGCTGTGCTTCAAGCACCAATCACGCATCAGATGAGGCAGAAGAATGCAGACTCGAGTTTCATCCCCGTGGAATATGGACTCATGGCAAGTCTCAGGAGAGGGGGGGGGGGGGGGGGGGAGGTAGGAACTTTTGATCAGGAGTCCAGGACATGCGAGTGTATTCGCCGTCCGTCGATGATCCGTTGGCCGAGCAGAAAAATTCAGGGGAATTGCATACATGCTCCCAGGCGACTAACAAATCTATCACTCTCTTGGCGCATCTCGCCGCATCGCCGCATCTATCAGGACAATGTTGATATATAAACCCAACAGGCACACCTGCCAAACAACATCACCAGCAGCATCACGATAGCAACACAGCATAATAGAAAGAGATTGGCAAAAAGAATCAGCAAAAGACAACAACATACGAACAAAGAAGGTCCCCAGCCTCCAGACCACCAAGCATCACCATCATGCATCCCCCCCTCCAGACTATCCTCCTCTCCGCCCTCTTCACCACCGCTCACGCCCAACAAGCCTGCTCTAGCACCCCCGAGACGCATCCCCCCCTCTCCTGGTCCCGCTGCTCCCGGTCAGGTTGCCAGTCCGTCCAAGGCGCCGTCACCGTCGACGCCAACTGGCGCTGGACGCACCGCGTCGACGGCTCCCAGAACTGCTACACCGGCAACCGCTGGGACACATCCATCTGCACCTCCGAAAAGACCTGCTCGGAGAGCTGCTGCATCGACGGCGCCGACTATGCCGGCACGTACGGCGTGACCACCACCGGGGACGCCCTGCGCGTGAAATTCGTGCAGCAGGGCCCGTATAGCAAGAACGTGGGTAGTCGGCTGTACCTGATGAAAGACGAGAGCCGGTATGAGATGTTCACGCTGCTGGGCAATGAGTTTACTTTTGATGTGGATGTATCAAAGCTGGGGTGCGGTCTGAATGGCGCGCTGTACTTTGTGTCCATGGATGAGGATGGTGGAATGAAAAGGTTCCCGATGAACAAGGCGGGTGCCAAGTTCGGGACAGGATACTGTGATAGTCAGTGCCCGAGGGATGTCAAGTTCATCAACGGAATGGTGAGCTTTTTCCAAAATCTTGAAGCAGAGTGTATCCCCATCCCCATCCCCCCCCATCTGTTGAACAGAACTGTTCGGTCCTCGTCGATGGATCATGCATTCGATAAACACGCACCCTTGATCCCTCCCCCTTTCTCTCAGTCTCAATCTCATCTCGTACTGATTCACATGCACATGGGCACAGGCCAACTCCAAGGACTGGATCCCCTCCAAAAGCGACTCCAACGCCGGCCTCGGTAGCCTAGGCGCCTGCTGCGCCGAAATGGACATCTGGGAAGCCAACAACATCGCTTCGGCCTTCACACCACACCCCTGCCTCAACAGCGCCTACCATTCCTGCACCGGCGACGGCTGCGGCGGCACGTACTCCAAGGACCGCTACTCGGGCGACTGCGACCCCGACGGCTGCGACTTCAACAGCTACCGCCTCGGCAACACGACGTTTTACGGACCGGGCCCCAAGTTCACCATCGACACCACCCGCAAGATCTCTGTTGTGACACAATTCCTCAAGGGCCGCGATGGGTCCCTCCGCGAGATTAAGCGCTTCTATGTCCAGAACGGGAAAGTCATTCCAAATTCCGTGAGCAGGGTTCGAGGTGTGCCTGGGAACTCCATCACACAGGGGTTCTGTAATGCCCAGAAGAAGATGTTTGGGGCTCGCGAGTCGTTCAATGCAAAGGGGGGCATGAAGGGTATGAGTGCTGCGGTGTCGAAGCCTATGGTGTTGGTTATGAGTCTTTGGGATGATGTGAGTATAATGGCCGTTGACCCGTCTTTGCTGAAGAAAAGAAATTCCTCCCCTTCCCTCATCGGTCTTTCTACCTCCAGGCTCGATTCATGAGCCCCATTCATGATTCATTACTCTTTGATTCGGAATCGTACTAATGTGAGAACCGAAAATGTAGCACAACTCCAACATGCTCTGGCTCGATTCCACCTATCCTGTCAACAGCCGCCAGCGCGGAAGCAAGCGCGGCAGCTGCCCCGCGTCCTCTGGCCGTCCAACCGATGTCGAGAGTTCGGCTCCCGACTCGGCTGTAGTCTTTTCCAACATCAAGTTTGGTCCCATCGGATCTACCTTTTCTCATGGCAAGTAACTGTAAAGTCCGACTGCACTCGTATTGTGGTGACGCATGCATGATGCGGCATAGTACCTCCGGGTTCTAGTATTGGTGAGCCACAATTCTTCCCGGTTGGCGGCGCTTCGCCCTTGTTGGGGTAGCTGGATGTATCGCTGTAGTGTGCTCGTTTTTTTTTTTTATAAAAGCATCGTATATATGACTCCGCACATATTCTTTAGTATAAGTCGCGCGTGGTTAAAGGTTTTGAGAACTCGAAAGGTTAGAAGGAGAGAAAACAGACTAGCTTGCTGGCTGCTGAGCTTAGAGGGAACAGACACTCATATCACCATTTTCTTCGCTTCGGAAAAGGTGGTCATCTCTATGTACGTCTATTGATAATTTGATGCATCTTTTTTCCACGTGTAAATAACACTGAACGTACTTTCTGCGTCATGACTCATCGCCAATCTCACTGTCGATTTGAATTTTCGTAAAACAAAATGTAGCCGACTTAGGGTATTATCATGCCTATGAGTCTATGACTTTGTACATCCAAACATGATGGTCGCTGTAAGGGTAAGGTAACCGTAAAGAAGACAAGAACCCAAACTAGAAAATAGTCCCCAAAGAACGGCCTACAAGTACAGCCCGGTGACATGGCCCAAAGAATATGGCAAGAGGATGAAGACAAGAGATTTCGCGACCTCATTTCTCTTCTTATTCAACCCCCCCCGTTCATCATCTGCGCCCCGTCAACGCCTACCCATCGGAGACCGTCTAGAGGCTGTCCAGGCATTTGCATAGCTGTCGGTGAGCTCATGACCATTCCATTCTGGTATTGACCCTGGGATTGATTCATCGTCATGCTAGACAATTGGCGAATATTCCTCAGTCGTGCCACCGTTTCGCATGACAGCTGTTCGAAGCTCTGCTTGAGCATGAGGGCATCACCCCATCGCATGCCGTAACATTCCAACGTTTTTGGCGTGCGTTCAAGGCACCACAGACTTCTATCGAGGTTGGTCTCAATCGGAATGCCTGGCTTCAGATGACGTCTAGGAAACGGCGCAGGCGGTGCAGAGCATGGTGCACATGGGGGTGGAGCCACAACGGTTTCCGACAGTATGAGATCTTGCGCGTCCCGTAGCACTGCCAAGAATTGATTGGCCATGAAGTAAACCTTGAGAGCATCATGATATGTGTAAAGTGCAGCAGGTAGACCATTGTAGGCGATTTCAGACATGTTGTTGAGATACTCCAAAGAATATTCGAATATCAGAAGGCGGGTGTAGTCCGTGATTTGTGGAGCCTTATTTGACGGGGCGAGGCAGTATACATAGCTGTATCGTAGTTCTTGCTCAAACATCTGCCGTGTATCAACGGCTAAAGTACTTGGCAATGATTCTTGCCACTCTCGCATATCGAGGCACATTTGCCATAGAAACGATGTAGGGTCCGCCAACGAGGTGGAATCTGATTGATACAAGACTTGGTACCAGTACGACTGCGCTCGTCGGAGCTGAAACAGCAGGAGTGCCGGGTCAGCCGATTGCGGTCCTGAAATCGCCCCTGGTGCCGCCTGTTTTTCGCCGTAGTTGATTCCCTGAGGAAAGGCGACACTAGTAGAATCGTCTGTGAAGGAGAATGGCCGTGCATGGGCCATGCTCACTGCCCTACAAACCAGTTTCAGCATATACAAGGCTTCTACGAGATATGGTCCAGAGATGGCGGGGCCCTTACCGGTCTAATGCATAGGTGCAGTAGAAGATCTTGCGGCGCAAATCAAGAGCAGAACGCTCTTTCACAGAACTCATAGGAGGATCTTGATGAAGGCCCAGATCAACCACCGCGCGCGCCGTAAGACCTATCAAGTGCCAGGTGTCAAAGTGTGCCGGGTCCAGCATAGAGTAGAGTGTTAGAAGCAAGAGAGATTGAATCTGGTACACGTAGCCAGGCGCGAGGGCTCGATCGGCAAACGCCATGGCTTTGGAGACGAAATTTACCCCATGGTTATACTGCTCGTCATACATCCTGCGGCTTTGCGCGGTTGACCCTATAGCAAGTACAAGATACAGCATCCAGTAGTCCGAGTCTTTGATGACGCGGTCATCGTAGCGATAAACATCGTCCAGAACAGTCAGAAGCGCGGTTTCTGAAAAACATGGGAACAGAGGATATATGTTGGCCATGAAATATTGGACGATACTGTTCGCGATTTGCCTAGAAGGCTCTGTATGCTGCGAAGATACAGTCAATGAATCTTTGGTGATTACGGCCAACACCAGCCTTGCAAAGGTTATGTTTCCCAGTGAAGGCTCGAAGTCTCGGGTCGTAGCATCAACGGATCTACACGATCGGACAATGTCAGTTGAAATCGATTCTAGGAGAAAACCCGTAAAAGGAAATAGAGAATTGGCGGCACCAGAGCTCATACAGGATCGCAAAGTCTGAAACCAGTGAATTCACATCCGAGTTCTCTCGGTTTCTAGCTGCCTTGCGATGGATTGCAGCTCGAATGACGGCAAGCGAGTTTCTCCTGTCGGGATCAGCCAAGTTGGCGTGGCTCGGAGAATCAGTCTCATGGTGTGCGACAGATGCCCTGCGAGACTTGGCATAATCTAGTCGCTGTTCCAGCTTCTCGATGCGAAGCTCAAGAGCAGCCACATAGCTGTTAAAGTCAGCAAACTGCAGATGACGAACAAAATCAGCGAATATGTTTGTATAGATCTACACATTTGTACCTTCTCTCTTTTCCTCTAGCAAACTGGTCATTAGCTGCGGAGCACTCGTTCTCCCGGCCGGCCTTTTCGCAAGCTGTACAAGCTGGCAATTTACCGTCGCACTTGCGTTTCAAAAACGTTAGCTACATTGTGCTTGGCTTCTGTTTTCAAGCCATCTCCCATGATACCGGACGAGATTCGGAATTACCTTGACCTTGGCGGCACGACCTGCGAGACTGGGGCATTAGTTTGGTCGATTGAGATGCATACAAAGCTGAGGCGCCCATTTTAAACGGTTCCAAAGATTTTTTTACTCACATCGTGAGCACGCGGAGACTGGCCGGGACACCCTGAGCAAGGGATTCCGCGAGAAGCTGCTGCGGGGCATGGCGCAAACCCTAGCGAGTCGCGACTTGCCGCTGCCGAACGGCTGAACGAGACCTTGTAAAGTACGATAATGAGCCGACCTTTGATTGTCCTGAGTATCCCTTGAGAACACGATTTGAAGACTGTGGTAGTATCTGAGTTTAATGGTGGTGAAGAAGCCTTGTCGTATGGCAAACAGTCGCGGATAGGTAAGTCCCTGTGTCACACGACGGAGGAGGACCCGGCTGATGTGGTCAGCCCGTGACGGAGCCGATGCAGTGGTAACTGGAGCTAGAGCAAAGCAGCGCCGGCCGGAAATGGACTTGTGATACAATTGGACCGATATCGACAGCGAGACGCAAGATGGACGCCCTGGACGGTTCAAAGTCACCGGGTGGACGCAAGGCGGGTTCGTCCTCTCCGGCTGCCGAGGAATCGTCGTTTCTGTGGTGGATGGTGATTGTACATGTCGTGCATTTCAGACGAATAGACCAGACACGCCAGCCACGCACAGGACCAAAAGAAGTAGAGCAATTCGAGGGCTGAATCATCCGAATGCGGCTCACGAGCATCGACGTGTAATGGAACCATGGGTTGGGCCGGTGGCGCAACTCAAATTGTCCAGAGTCTTGGCCAAAAGTCTCGTCGGACCTTGAGTTCTGGATTCACACACTCGCCGAGAGAAGGAGCGCTCTTCTCAAGTCGTCGTCATTGTTCTGTGCGAATGTAAACAGCTGGCAGTCCGTCAATCGCGCACCTAATTTAGTCTCGGCTAGTCACGACTCAGGATCCAAGGACAGAAGGAGCAAGGCCAACACTCCTGCCGTAGAAAGTGTCTGGTTGATGTGAAACACGAACCCCCTTTGCACAGAAGTATGTACATACGTAGACCTTCGGGGGCCAATTCTACCACTCAATTCTACCAGAGGCACACCTCGTCCATCGGCGAATTAAAATCCCGACAAAACTGATGGGTCGCTTCAAGCTTCACACCATCCCGCGCCATGCCTTTGTTTTCATTTTCCATTCGGAGAAGTTGACAGCTGACAACTGTAGTAAGGCCGGCCGGATGAACAAGTCGGATCACCTCACGCCGAATTGTACTGTATTCCGTAATGCCGGGGTCCGACTTCCCGAAAACGAAAGCGGCCAGCTGATTGGTCTACTAACGGCTTAACGGCTGCCAAACGGGCTCTTACTCCGTACACGCGAGCCCAAATCGAAAGGCTTCCTCGTTGCCACAGATATGACGATATGGGGCTCCGTATATGTATATACATATCAGTGATCACGAGTCCAAGCACGACTTGATGTTCGAATTGTAGCACGCGAACTCTCGAGATTTAGAATCGTCCACAGGCTGACAGTGGAGTTGAGCATCTTAAGTTCCGTCGGCTCTAGGACTGACCACGAGGGTTTTCAGAAAATACACTGTTGCTGTCTACAGGTAGGTCGATCGCTGTTTTAAACAACCTAGGAAGGGGGGTCTTTGGGGGGAGGGGGGGCGGTTGATTTACCAAATCGAGGCGCACAATCATCAATGTCATGATTGTCATCTTGACCCAAATCGAGTCGTCCGCCACGCTGTTGTGTTGCAGCCAGCGCATCTCAATTCCGTTGATACCTAGGTACATGTTTTGTTGCTCTATGATTAGGTACCTAGTGCTGGCAGGCTTATTGTCTTCGTCTTTCAATCCGGGATTGTGGACTCAGCACATGGAGCCTTGCCTTTCATGGTGTCGTTGCCAACCTTTGACCAAACTCTAGGTAGTCCTATCTGTACCTTAGGTAGTACCTATGGACCACTGGAGTGCTGGCTGGTGGGTGAGAAGTTAGAACATTCAACAACCTGAGTTGTGCGACAAAGTACATGCTCGACAGCAAACATGGCTCGGGCCCGCATCGCATCGGCTCAAACGCCAGGTCTTGATGCTTCTGCCGAAGCGCAATGTCGCGGCAGTCAAGGTGGCTGAGATTTGATCCTCGAGAAGCTTCAGTGGCTGGAGCGCTAGACCCCTTGCGCTCAAACCAGGAGACGACAAGAGGCGCTAAACCAATCTCAGGTCGCAACGAGAGCGCGCAGGTCATAGCCATGCGCTACCGTTGCTTGGTGTTGACGCCGCGATCCCATCCGTTGCCAATCATCGAGTCACCAAACCTCCAACATGGGGTCAGGTCAAGACGCAAGACGGTCCACGATCAATCCTTCGAGCTGCCACGCCACCCCCCCCCCGTCCCTGGTCATGGCACGCCCTTTGGGAGTCCTGATCCGTCAAGCCAGGCCGCATGTTGCGTCTGTGAGTCTGCCTTTGATACGACGAGTCCAGCTGCTGACAGCATGTAGACCGCATGTTCGACCGCAGAAACCTTGGTCAACTGCGCCCGCTGCAACGATTTGCTGATCGTTATTGCGACAAACACCTTTGTTTGTCGCTCACACTTCAAGCATATCCTAAGCATACCTCCATATCCAGCTGACACCGTCGCCCGGTGAAAGCCAAAGATTCCCCAATCTCACGCCGTCGATCCCCTGTCTTGCCGGACCGCCAAACCACAAACCTTGCGCTCCCCGCAGCATTGTCATGCACCTCCACACTTCGGTGAATATCGATTGCGACAACGAGTAAACCTTATCATAACCAACCGTTCATGCTCTTGATGTGAATCAAGTGACCTCTCTGGCAATACCGTCTATTGCTGGCACAGCCAAATCGTTGCGTATCTAAAGTTTTAAAGTCTTGTCAACAATCGCCGCAGAAATTGGTTCACCAATTAGCAGGCTTCCTCTTGCTTCGATTCGCGCCGAAGCATCGCCTGCTGGCCAGCAACAGCTCTTGCCCTTCATCTCTTCAAGAGAGATTCTCTCTTTGCATACTCATCGCATGGCAGAAACGTAGCTTCGTGCCATGGATCCAGGTCACATTTTTCGGCAGGGTCTAGGATCTGTACTTCCTCGCCCAGCTCAATCGTTTACTCCCCAGTACCAGAAGCCCGCAAGGCATCAAGACGATCTGTCCGATGATGACGGATCTGGCCCTCGCGTGGCTCACACATTGACCGCATGCTGCCGCTGCCGTCAGGTATGTTCAAGAGCCAATGCGCAGACACCATGGGATGATGGGACATATTTTCCTCACTTCTCATAATCGATAGCCCCACTGACACGATTCCGTTATTCAGCGCAAAACCCGCTGCGACCCGACTTTGCCGCGATGTATTCCTTGCGAAAGATCTGGCTCAACATGCGAGTACCTGGATACTGCCAAGGGCAAAAAGATCAACCGATATTATGTCATAAAACTTCAGGACAAGGTGCGAGCCTTGGAGGCTGAGTTGTCTCAACTCACAGACGACGACAACGACTATCCGCGTACCACTGAGGAGCTTGTGCGACCGGGAGGCATGATCAGTCTTAAAGCCGGCGATGGGACTTCGAGATATCTGGGACCCAGCAGCGGAATTGCCATGACACGGCTTCTGATGGAGGAAGCTAAGAGGTTTACTGCCTCGGATCGCATCTCAGATCTCATCCCAGACGTCAGGTCTAGAAGCCAAAACCGGATGCAGTCTGTTCAAATGACTGGTATGTCAAATGACCGAAAAAAGAGTTATCCCACGTTGAGTGAGCGACCTGCCGAAGGTCTGCCATCTCGTGCCACCATGGACAAGCTCGTCGAGCTGTTTAAACAGAAATGTAAGACATTCTTCGCATTGCGCATTACGAATCTCGTTTGATGTAATGCAACATTTTCCTGTCTTATTCTATTAACCACGATGCTTTCCTTCTTTAGCGCAGATTTTCTGGCCGGTTTTGCACGAGAAGAACTTCCAGAACGACTTGGAGGAAGTATATAACGGTGACAAGGATCCGTACAAGAATTTTGTCGCTCGCATGGTCGTTGCTATTTCTCTCCAAAAGTTTGACTTGCAGTACGCTGGTCTAGCAGATAGCTATTATCTGGCAGCGATGCAGTACTCGGAAGCCGTGATCCGACCCAAAGACCTCAAGACATTGCAGTGCCTCATCTTGGTGGGCTATTATTCCCTCCTTACGCCTACAAGGACACCGGTGTACTATGTCATTGGCCTTGCGACTCGGATATGCCAGCAAGAGGGCCTCACTGACGAGAAAAACGTTGCCTCTGGCCACAACACAGATGCGCAGACAATTGACATGCGTCGGCGTCTGGTGTGGATAGTGGCGATGATGGACTTTGGCCTTTCGAACCTCTTGGGCAGGCCCAATGGCATTGCCACTGGAGCGGACCAGCTCGATGTGCCTTTTTTTGCCGATGTAGACGACGAGTGCATTACGCCCATGGGGATTACGGCCGGTCCTACGAGTGAGCGAAAAGCTGTCGCCATTCACATTTTCAAGTCGAGAGAGCTCCAGGAAGGAATCAGAAGAACGCTTTACGAGCAAAAGCGATTAGAGCCCAACAATGACTCAAGTCCTTGGTTTGTTACCATGGAACAGAAGTTGAGGGCGTGGAAAGACAGTGCGCCTCAAAATCCACCATGGAGTCCCTTATGGTATGTTTTTACCCTTGGCGTTTGCACGAGTTTGGGCGTCAAGAGACGGACCAATCCCTCCTCAAGAACTCCTTATAATATGTCCTAACTCTACTCAGGTTTGCATGCTTCTACCATCACACGCGCATCGTTTTGTATCGACCTTCCCCGCAAATCCCACAGCCTTCGGCCAGAGCCGCCGGCATCTGTTTTGAAAGCTCCAGGGCCGTCATCAACTCGCTGCAGAAGCAAGTCGAAGGGAGCTTTTTTAGCATAACTTGGCTTATACTCATCATGCTCTCCTCGAGTTTGAACGTTCTGCTCTGGTCTACGTCCTATGCAGAGGTGCGAGAAGCTCATCCCAGGCCCGAGGTAGAAGAAGTCGTCAACACGGCCTTGTCATGCCTCGACAGATGTGTGGAACGCTGGCCAGGTACTGGCTACACCTCCCAGTTGTACTCGGCCATGTCCAAAGCATGTCTAAAAAGCTACGAGAGCAAGCCTGATAGCCAACAGCCAACGTTTTCATTGGCTAGTCCGTCGTCTGCCACGGAGCCTCATTCATCACCTGGAAGCCGTAGCCAGGCCAGCAACAATCAGTTTACTCACTTGAATCCTCCGCAGTTCGGCTTCGTCTTTGACTCACCCCCCGAGTCCATGAATGCGTATACTTTTGATCCCAATTACTTGCCGCCGCAACCTAGCTTCCGATCGAATTCCATTTTTTGCGACCCGACGACAAATGTAAATGGGAGGAGGTTCTCGTATTTCCCGCCTGAGGGGTCTCCTGAGGAGATGATAAACGCTGCCGGGGCGGCGGCAGCAGCAGCAGCAGAAGCAGCAGAAACAACAGTAAACTCTCTCAGTCAGCAGAACTTGACACAGCTGCCCAATCTTTCAGACTCATTACCCAGAGCTACTGGTACTGCCACCACCAACACCACCATGCCGCCGCCTGACGCGCCTCTGCATGCCTCCACACTATCAGGGCCATCATCTGCTCCTCGAATCGTCCCCATGCAGGACCACATGTCGCCGCCACCGCCCCAGCATTTCAACAACAACCAAGCCATGGCAAACTTCACCACAGCTCCCAGATCATCGCCCGTTCCTCAGAGGGCCCTCCCAGCCGCTTCATCCGCCGCCGACTGGTTCTCACCACCTGCGCCCTTCATCTCTCCGTACAACTTTGGCCAGATGGGGAACAGCTTCTTCAACAACGACGCCATGCCAAACACGTTTGCTGAATCTCCCATGGCCAGCTTGGGTGATTTGCAGTCCATGAATGGCGGTTTCAATGCTCACGCCCACCCGAATGCTCCCTATGGCTTCTTCCCCAACAGACAGGGTAGTTTGAGCCAATCTCAGCAGGTGGAGCTTATGAACGTGCTGGAGACGGAGGGTGTGGGTGATATAGATGCGTTTTTGAACGCGGGGAATAACATGGCTGGCGTGCAGTGGTACTAGACTGATCAAATTGCCTCAACTATCGGTGTCAAGGAATGGCTATATCCCAGTGGCAAGGGGTGTACCGTGTCCGTACCTATTTGCCATGACGACCGTCGACGGTCATGGACCATGGTTCATCCGGTGGTTTTTTTTTTTTTTTTTTTTGATATTCTCTTCTTTATCGTCCCCTCCTCTTCTGATTTCATCTTCTTCTTCTCATGACTCACAAATTGTTTTAATGATGACGCTTCTAGTGTCTGCTATTTATCCTATTCTTAGTGCCACAGTTGACAAACTCTCTGTAGCGTTCTGGACTTGGGCCGGGGATATGTTCGTAGGCTTTGTACATGATTCCTGGTGAAGCTTGTACTTTTTCTTATTGTATTTATGCCATTTATTGAGTTGAAATTTGGGGGAAGAAGGAGAGTCAATGAGTCATGTTTTGTGTATAATTATGTACTTGGATAGATGTGGAAAAACTCACACCGTACACGTGTGCATAAATACCATGACTGAAGTAAACTGAATGCCATTCATCTCTTGATGCCTTCAACAGAAAAAGGGCAAGACTGTGCTCAGTGTGCTGTCCACATTGTGTTATCGTCTGCCACCTGTGCTGTCTTCATGGCAATGCTGGCGTGGCAAAAAAGGTCTGATCTTCTCCAGCAACGCTTGATCAACAGGTCGCTACGTTCACTGCACTGACAGCCAATATCATCGTATCAGCTCCCCATTTGTAGCTCCAATAACACACAAATGATGCCGTCTTGTCTTCCAGCCCGTGCCACAATGACAAATGTGCAATACATTTCCACTTAGCGCAGGAACACATGGTACTGCAGCGGCATTTAAATACCGCGACCTGTCGAACACACTGCCATTAAAACTCAGGGCATCGTGGCCAAGGATAATGCAGCACCTCGCTTATTTCTGACGCTCTTTGCATTCCTATCCCTATCCCTATTC
This sequence comes from Claviceps sp. LM84 group G4, assembly GCA_018360345.1. Lineage (NCBI taxonomy): Eukaryota > Fungi > Ascomycota > Sordariomycetes > Hypocreales > Clavicipitaceae > Claviceps > Claviceps sp. LM84 group G4. The sequence goes on along the minus strand of SRQH01000129.1, from coordinate 25,157 downwards.
CTATTCCAGTCGCTGTCCTCATCTTTGTTGAATGTTACCCATCCCCGTCGCTGTTGTACCGTGAGTCCTGTCAATATTCTGTCTTATCTTGTCTCGTCTCGTCCTGTCCAGCCTGTCTTGTTCCGGTCCCTTTCCCTTTCCCAGGTCATCATGTTACTGATCATACTCATATTCATGTACCTCATGCTCTGAACTCATTCCTCATCCCGGTCCTATTCCTGGTCCTGTCCATTCCCCAATTCCTTGTCCTGCTCCTCCCCCGCCTCTCCACCCAACGTCATCTCCTCCATCGCAGCCGCCAACACCGCCCCATTATCTTCACCACCAGCCTTCTTTACCTTCTTCCTCCGGCGAGTCACACCAGTGACAACCGGTGCATTGGAAATCCACAATGCAATAGATGTAGACCGCCCCGTCGAGTACGGGAAATCCTTCGGGCCTTCCGAAAAGATATCCTCCGGTGAGTGCAGGACATGCGCCCCAGACGGAATTATTCCATGAAGTGGTGTCTTCCCAGATGATGCAGTCGTCGATTGGGCCTTAGCACCGTCCGCTGCGCCTGCTGCAGGAGAATCCCCCTTCTGTGACGGAGAGCTAGTCGTGGTCGCAGAATCTGCTTGCTGTTGCTGTTGCTGTTGCAATTGCTGATATTTTGCCTGCAATTCCTGCTGCTGCTGCCACAGTCGAAGCTGCTGCTGTTTTCGTTGATGATGATGATACGACGGCGCAGGCGCGCACAACGCTTCCCATGTATCGCAGAGGTGTATCCAGTTATCAGCCCGGCGAAGGACTTCTACCCAGTCGGTGCGGGAGACGGATCTGCTTTCGCGAAAGATGGGTTCTCCGTGGCAGAGGCGCACGAGACGCGCTACCATGTAGGCGTGGCGTTGGAGTTCCTTGACAGATGTCTGCAAGAGGCTGTGGCAGAGAAGAGTCGCGTGAAGGGCTTCTGTGAGGAGGGGGTGATAGGTGACCAGTTCTTGCGAGGGGGCCATCTCTGGCGCAACGCTGACGGGCTGCTGGGTACCAGAAGAGGACGCGGCGGCCGGGGTAGGATATTCTGGGAGATGGGGTGGCGGAACCGCGGCAAAGAGCTCGGGCACGCTGTAGACGATGTGATCTTCGCTGAGAGGGCTGTAGCCGACGGAAGAAGACTTGACTTGTTTGGACGCGATGGCAATATCACTGTGGAATTCTACCATAAAGAGCGTAGGGATATTGGGCGAGTAGTCAAAATGAGAGAGAAACGACATGTAGTCCTTGAGTGCTCGCCTCGCCACTAATTTCACTTGCTTGCGATATTCTTGCCTTATTTTGGACGCCTCTTCGGACTCGTTTTCCTCTGCAGTGGCAGACGGGAAACAGCGGCTCACGAACCGGCAAGCCTGAGTCAGAAAAACCGCAGCTCGTTGGAACAGCAGTTGCTGAATCAAACCCGTGGGCTGTTCATCTTCAGACAGCACGCTGTTGGGATTTCTGAATTTGGGACGCCCCTCGGCTTTGGTTCGACTCGAGGTACCTGTATCCTGAGAGAAAGAATGCGGCAGGTCACGGTACCGAGCAAGCCTCAGTGCCTCAGTCAGATCCTGAATCGCACCATCCCAGTCCTCTTGAAAGAACTTGACCGTAGAGCTGGTCCGGAGGACTTCGATCCGCGCGTGACCCGTGGAGAGCATTTCGTTGAGGGGTGCCAAGCTCGTACTGGATACTAACTGGCGCGAGGGAATCTTTTCCAAGAAGAAGTGACAGTATTTGGCATCGAAATTGTCCCGTTTTCGCTGAAGGACTAGCCCGCCGACATTGTCCAACGCAGATGTGCCTTGCATCGAGGCCACACTGGACGCAATCTCATCCAGCATATACGCACGAGCGAGCTTGTGACATGCCAGCTCCCGCATGCGCAATTTCCTCTCCTTGCTCAGTTTCGCTCCGTGGCCCAGAGAGTTCAGCAAGGGAAGTCCACCGTTGACATTGATGAGCGTTGACGATGCCACGTCGTTGGCAGCCCCGACGGCAAATGTTGTGGCCTCGTCGACGTTTCTGCGAACCTTGAGAACATCGAAGACGACCGCAGGGTCCATGGGCTGTGGACGGGGGGTGCTATAGTTCAGGTTGGCGACGATTTCGAGAATCTCGAGCGGCAAGTTGATCCAGGCTCCGTGGAACGATGATATAAAGCGCCAATGTCTCGACAAACAAAGCTGTTAGCTTTAAGGTATGCGACCATCCGAGAGTAAGAGAAGGGACAGCGCCCGTTGGCCCAGCTTCTACTTACTTGTTTCGGGCAATCGCAAGTTTCTCGTTCGGGTCGGATGAGGCATGATTCTTATCGGATCTGGGGACTTTTGGAGTCGATGGTATTGATGACGTTGATGCCCCAGAGGCTGCGCCCTTGGAGTCCTCTTCACCGCGGACCGTTGCAGCCTTTGGAGCACGCCTTTCCCCATTCTTGGCCATCTTTCGGCGCGTGACTGACTACTGCCACTTCAGGGCAATAGAGGTTCCCGTTGGATCAGCGACTGCAAGCTGTGAGCAATGCTGTATCCTCTCGGTGTCGGTTTCGTCGGGAGTCCGAAAGGGCGGCATGCGGGTGCTCAGTGATACAAGTTGGGATACATGGATGTCTTGACGCTGTAAGTCTAGACCATAAAGTCTGTGATTTATAGATGCCGAAATGTGGCTGGTCTGGTAGTATCCGCTTGCAATATGTGCTGATTGAGTCTTGTTGTCGTTGGGGCGAGAATGCAATGCGCGTTTGTTCAAGCACAGCTCCAATACCCAAGTGCTACCTATGACTATCCCTACCTAGCCTGATCGGGATGGGGTACCTGAATAGTCGCAGCAAGCGCACCAGGTGGGGAAGTATTGATCATGTCTTCGAGACCACTGGAGAGCTTGAGCGGGGGATCACGTGTACCTATCGATCGTACCGATTCGTACGGGGGTAAAACGGAGAGGTAGACGCCAGGATTTGGATGGAAACAAGAAGCGGCTGCCGGTGGGGGAATAGGTACCAGGTATGCCGCAGCATTGTCGCTGTTGTTCAACTGTTCCTGAATTAAAGCATTCGTACGTTCAACATCCCATTCTGTTTGTTTCACAACACCATGGTGATCTACGGGTACGGGGTTGCAGCAAAGCAAACAATTGCCGCTCGGTCAATAAGGAGGGGCGGCTAATGCGTCGATTAGTGTGATGTGGCCGCAGCAGCTTCTTGGTGCGACAAGTTATGCATTATGAGTCCGACAGAGAGGTTTTTGGCACCAAGCTATTGTCGGGACTCGGCATTCCCATGGGCCATTGTTCAAAATCGGCAAATTCTCTTGACAAGGAAACCGCTTCTCTCTATTGGCCATCAACGCTTGCTTCAGCGGTGTTAACGAGCCATCCAACGGCTCTGCTGAGGGGAGCTTTATACCTGTGAAACTAAGCTCGTGAGAATGAACATGGTAGCGAATTTCACAATTGGCAACGCGACGTTTATGTAATAGTAGAATCCAACGGAGGTAAGTGGGTGATGAAGTTCTAGGCCTCTTGAATGAGCGCTAACATTTCGGTACATTTTATGAAACTACAATACAAATTGCATACTCAGTGCAAATTATTCAGAGGTGAAGATGTGCAAGCACAGAGCGCGCAGTAAACATCTCGCTGAGGTTTCGCCGACCATACCTACCTAGGTAGGTAGGTAGTCCGCGACTTGCGCAACCTCTCGGGCAACAGAAAGACTGAGTGTAACTTTCAAATGTCGATGTTCACTGGAGGGTTACACTCTGCATTCGGTTGCCCCGGGTCGCATCCCAGAGGTCATGAGTATCTCCAATTCCACCGTCGTCGCTCAACATGAGAAACTGCCCAGACACGCCGCTTTTGAAAAGAATCCCATTCTTCACATCTCTTATCCCAAGACGGTCATAAGCAAGGCAACGGTACATGTCCACCAAGCCATCAACGCGGGAGTCATTTTTCCAGCAGCAGCAAGTACAACCGGTGGCGAGGCAAGTGAAGTGTTACCCGTTGGCATGACCGTGCGTAGACTTGTATGGCTTACATGACTCGTCGTACACGCAGAGGTCACGCCAGTTCCTTCAGATCCAGTTTCCTCGGCTGGGCATTTTCCGTTATCCGTCTCCGATGGAGGATTAGACGGCGTCGAATGTTCAGTAGTGACTGTCGTGGAGCCGGCTCCTGAGCTGCTGGAACCGGAAAGCGAATGTGCGACTGTCGTGGAGCTGGATCCGGAGCTGCTCGAACCGGAAAGCGAATGCGTTGAGCTGCTGGGATTCGGAAGCGAATTGGTGATTGTCGTAGAGCTGGAACCTGAGCTGGAACCTGAGCTGGGAGTGGGCAGCATCAGGGTCGAAGGACTTGTGCTCTCCGGCAGCGGCGCGCAAGCACTGCTCTGCCCCGTGGGTATTGGCGAGACATTGGGCTCACTCGCGCCCCCTTTGACAAAATCGGCGCAAGTGACGCGCGTGTTGTTGGCGAGATGGATGACAAAGGATCGGCTTCCAAAGAACGCCGGATCGTCTTCCTTTAACGACAGATACTTGTCGACGTACTCTGCCGTGAAAGGATCACTGTCTATTCGGCCATACTTGCCGGCTAGATCGCCCACTTGGCAACTCGGTAAGTTGCCGGCATCACAGGGAGGCTTGTCGCCGCGGTCGGTAGGGTCTAGATGCGGGCCTGCTGCGGTGCAGTTGCCGCCGGCGGCTTTTTTGAGGTGTATATGATAGGCTGCGTTTCAGTTAGCTTTGCCTTAGGAAGCTCACATCAGGAAAGCATGTTGTCCTTTGCATCATGTGTTTCTGTAAAAAGAAAAAAAACGGTTCCAATACATACGGAATGGACCTCCTGTCTTGGGCAAGTTCTGGAATCTGACGGTGAACCGCACACCAACGCCATCAGGAGGCGCGGATGCAGAGATGAACCCTTTCACGTTTCCGCTGAGCCCTGGAGCCTCGAAAAATGGTTCGCTGGGGAGAGTTGCCGTGTAGATGACATCGAGGGGGTTTTTGGTGACGACGGCGGCAATCTCGGCGGCGTGGGAAGCTTCGAGAGCGGCCAAAATCGCTAGCAGCGGGGCAGATGTACGCATCGTGAGCACAAGATGAGGTGTATGTGGACTTAATCTCTTTGTTGTCAATATTCCGACGGAAACGAGATTTCTTAGCCAAAACCAGCGTCTCTATGTCCACGAAAATTGGAATGGCGCAGTCTTCCCAACCTGTTCGGTTTCGAAGTGGAACTGTTGGTCAAAGCAGAGTGAATTGTTTTCGGCGCCTAGATCTGTAACAAAGTCGACCTGGAATCTGCTTCGAACTCGATGATTGTGTTGTGGGCGACTGTGAAAGCGATGGCAATCCAAGACAAACAGTGATCAGAACAGCAAGAAGAGCCCTTTTTGAACAGCTGAGGAAGAATTGCGAGGACAATGGAGGAACCCAAACGCGGAGAATCGCTTCAAAAAATAGACCTGTGCAGAGAAAGAAAACGCTATGATCTAATTATACAACGGGATGGGGAGATTGCACAAAGACAACGCACAGTCTTTCTTTACCTTGGCTTTGACTGCCTCACACCGCACCACCGTACCTGCATACCTAGAGAATTCGTATAAGTTAAACCCCAGAGTCCCCCCCATAAGACAATCTTGCATACAAAGCAACCTCGTACATGTTTGCCAGAAGCAGCGAAACAGAACGGGAGACTAAATTTGGCAATGGCCCAAAGAATGAGTCGCTTGATGAGGCGCTTCCTGCGGCTGCATTGAGGGATTTGCAAGTTGCCGCACAGCGGAGCACAAGGGGAAGGGCCCGAAGGAGAGAGTACAGAATTTGTACGGAGTACAGAGAAGGGGAATTCACGAGAGACAATCTACCGATTACGCGAAAGGGGAAACTTATCGATGGACAAGGACTCACAAGAATCCCTGGTGGAAGCCCGCGCCGGGTTGAGACCTGGCGGTTCTGCGTTCCCTGGCGCCAAAAGGACTACATAACGGGGACAGGCAGAGGCTGGATGTTTTTGTAGGTACGGAGTACGGAGTACATGTCATCAATCTGCACGTCGTCGCATGCAAAGCGCTCTCGTCTTTGATGCCACAAGGTTGAAGAGACAGAGGGGAACATACGCGATGCAACGTCATCTTTGTGTGCATCGGCGCGCGTTTGAAGAAAATCCACAACCTGACCATTGTCGTTGACGGCCCCTGTGCGCCGTTTCGCTCGGAGAATCGTGGAGTTTCAAGGCGTTTATTTCATGGCCCAAATGCATTGTTGTAGCTTCGCGCGCCTGCAAGATGCTTTTATGTACATAGCATTGCATTTCCAGTGTCGAAACATTGAACGCTTGAATATTGTACCTACCTATGTACATTGTACATTGTATTGTATTGTACGTTAAATGTTTGGACGTTGAAGTTGCGCGATGCTGTGGCGCAGCTGCTCCGTGGGGCATAGGCGCAGGCGATGTGGCGAATCTCAGGGTCAACTTCCAAGGGGCTCCAGTCGCGCCCCGACTCAGCGCGTGCCGTATTCCGAAGGAAGCTGATACATACTACATGTTCCATCACCATCATAGCCATCAACCGGCCAGACCGCTATCATCAAGACCACGGTGCTTTCGAACCCGCTTGCCGGCCTCATTTGCCTTTCCTTATACGATACATCAGGCCGCAGCAGCCTCTTCGGCATCATGAAGCCCATCATCAGTGCCATGCACGCATGGTCGTGGTAAGTCCACCCCGCCAGCATCTAATGACCACCCGCTAACGTGTCTTTCCTTTGTTCTCACACTTCACAGTACCGTCATCTCCGTCTTCGCCATTGTTATTCTCAGCGTCCTCGCCGTTCTATATCGAAGCGGTCACGAAGAGCTCGTCGGTGGGATCAACGACCCCAGTCCCGAACAGGGCAAGGCCGTCGCGGGCACCATCTTCACAGCTGTCCTGGTCTACGCGGTATGCGATCTCCCCCATTGAAGCTTCTGGCCATATGGAAGCCTTTCTACGAACGAGTATCTTACAATTCAGGATGCAGGCGTTTCTCGTGTTTTGCGTATTTCAAGGATTGCTTCACGTGCGAGAGAACCGAAGGGGCGCCATTGCGTTGTAAAATATACCTAATTTCGACTGTCGGTTTCCCCCTTATTCCTGTGCAATAGAGATTGGCGTTGGCGTTCTTAAGGATTCGAGAGCTTTTTTGCTTGTAGCTCGAGGGAGAGGGGTTTAGTCTTCTATGTATGCTGCTGTCAATTATTCTGAGGGGAGCTTTTGGTAGAGCTTCAAGGATAGGGATTTTGCGATTGGAGGTCTCGTCTCCTTTTCACAGAGCAAGACGCATTTCACCGCCAACCTGTTCTGATTCGCTAGATACATCCAATATCTTCTCACATATACCAGCCTCAAGATGCCCAAGAGGCCAAGGCGTAGATGCCAGGCCATTATGCAACACAGTGTTCCCCAGTAACAAACTTCTCCTCGGAAACACGTGGTGAAGGGCTCCTGTCTTCATGTTGAAAGCCAATATGTGCTCCCAGCGGGCGTCTTTAACAGTTAACAGACACAATTAGTGCAAATAACTCGATCGACGAGAAAATCCCGTGGGCAGTCTCAGGAATGTCCTGGTTGCTTCCTGGCCGAGGATGTGAAGTGACGTGATGTGAAACTTGGTGGCGGCAGGTGATGCAGCTTCCGCAGCGCATGGACCCCTCCCCGGGGCCTATTGCATCGCAACGCGTCCCCAAGTCCCTAATAATCGACGTCAGCCAGCCACACGTTATTATTCCCGGCTGCAGCGGTGACCGCCCTGGAGCGACCGAGCTGGAGCTCAACGTCAGCCTCGAGGCCTCGACCCTTCGACTGGATTTGTCCCTTGTGAGCTTCGTTTTCTTCCTGAATTGAATCCACGGCTGGCTGCATGCTCAATTAGCCCGTCTCACTGTCTTCGACTGTCTCGACTGCCTCGACGCCCCTCTGGCTTGACCCGTAGACTGCCGTAGTCGCCAGCGCCGACCGTTTTCTGCGCTCACCATCTATCCACCACCCCGAGTTTGCGAGCTTCGCCGACCTTGACGACCGCCTTGGACCGCCCCGAGACCGTTGCAAGAATCAGACTTCCGATTTGGAGAAGACGCCTTGCATGTTATCGTCGGAGCAGCCTCACGGCCGCGGGGTTATTGACCAGCCGGGCGTCAGGCACGCGCCTTGCAAATCGGATGTAGACGCTGCGCAGCCCGCGGAAGCAACTGCTCAACCAGAAGACGAGTCGATACAGTCGATACAGTTCTGCGTCGACGAGAAGCATGTCGATCCTGCGCACGAATATACAGCTCCTACGATTGCAGACATGAACCCAAAGACCGGGGCAGAGACGCACATGATGCAAGAGTCCACTGTTCTAGGATCAGAACCAGACCCCGAGCCCGAACTCCCATCACAGCACGATTCACAGCCCGATCCGATCCCAGAGCTAGACGCAGAGCCTGAGAAAAAAGATTCTTCGCCAGCAGGAAATAGTGCAGAAAGCCACGAGCACGGCCACTCGAACTCGTCGTCTCTCAACACGAAGCACATCCCTGAGCCCGACGCCCAAGATGGCATGACCTCTTCTGCGGCAACCATTAAGCCTGTCACTGGACAGTCTGGCACAGGGAGCGATGACCACACACAGTACCTCTCCGCTGAGCACGCCCCATACGTGGACCCGACGCCTGCCACCCCTATGAACTCTCAGCCCCCTTCGCGAAGCACGTCCACAACGGCTAGGTCGAATCGTTCCAATGATGGTTCACCTTCCAGGACAAACACGGACGATGACGAGGATAAGAGATGTACGAGTGACGATGAGCAGGACGGTGGCTCGAAATCCGAGATACAGAGCATAATGGAACAATTCAGCGAAGAAGGAGGCGGTCCTGGAGCAGAGGAAGTCATGAGTCCCCGTTTAGAGCTCACCTCTCCTACCTTTGGCGGCTCTTCTCAACTCCCACCTCGGAGATCTAGTCTGGCCCCTCGTTCGCAGTCGATACCTACCCATCTGCAAGACCTTTCTTCCCTCGGTATATCCACCTCTTCAGCCGCCACGCGGAAGCCTTCACTGGCCACGGACGGAGCTGCAGCCGTAGACGATCAGGGGCCTCCAGTACCTCCAAAGGATGGCGCTTTCGGAACTCCACCTCGAAAACGAGACGAGAGGCGTCCTTCTAGCATTAAGAATATGCCTGCGTCTCCTCAGCTATCCCTGCATCGGCCGCCTCCACCGGAGCCGGAACCGGAGCCCTCTCTCCCGTTTGACTTTCATCGTTTTCTGGAACAATTGCGAAACAAAAAGGCAGACCCCGTGGCGCGGTATCTCAAATCGTTCCTGTCAGAGTTCGGAAAGAAACAGTGGATGGTTCACGAACAGGTCAAGATTATAAGCGATTTCTTGGCCTTTATCGCCAACAAGATGATGATGTGTGAAGTGTGGGGAAATGTCTCCGATGCTGAATTCGATAATGCGCGCGAGGGAATGGAAAAGTTGGTAATGAATAGGTTATATGCGCAGACGTTTTCGCCTGCCATTGCGCCTCCGAGGCCTATTCCGGGCGCTGAGGCCAAGTCGAGAAGGAGAGGCGCCAATATGCCGTCTCTTGCTGGTCCAGGGCGTCGGGGACAGCACCAGGAGGATGTGGAACGCGATGAGATTTTGACGCAGAAGATTAATATTTATGGCTGGGTCAAGCTGGAGCACCTTGATATTCCTGCTGTCGGGGATAGCGGCCGCAGGTTTCTCACGCTTGCGCAACAAGGTAGGTTCTTACCGCCAGAGTTTCGCTGCACACTTCTCCATTCAATATCATATTCCCGTCAAAAATAATTATAAAGCTAACAATCTTTTGCAGAGCTCCTCAAAATTAAATCTTACAGGGCGCCCCGAGACAAGATAATCTGCGTCCTGAATTGCTCCAAAGTCATCTTTGGTGAGCCACCATCAAGTGTGATGCCTGCGAATACCACTGACAATATCACTGACGCGTGGTGAACCGACCAGGATTGTTGAGGCACAACAAGGCTGACTCGTCGGCGGACTCGTTCATGCCGCTGCTGATTTACGTTGTGTTGCAGTGCAACCCCGAGCACCTGGTTTCTAATGTGCAGTATATCCTGCGCTTTAGAGACCAGGAGAAGCTCGGGGGCGAGGCTGGATACTATCTCTCATCACTGGTGCGTGCCCAGTGAATTGCAGGATGTTGGTCCTCATGTGCTTTACTAACGCTGCTTGTTTGTACAAATCATGCAGATGGGAGCCATCCAGTTCATCGAGAACATGGACCGCTCATCACTTACCATCCCCGACGAAGAATTCGAAGCCAACGTCGAAGCAGCCGTCTCTGTCATTGCCGAAAAGCACCAGACCAGCTCACCCCCCTTATCTCAAACTCCATTCAATGAAAAGTCGTCTGCGCCTCATACTGGAGGATCCAGCGGTCGTCCATCCATTGATAACCCCGAGGGGGCATCTACCCCCCGTCATTCCACATCATCCTACGAAGGTGACGCAACAGATGGCGCAGCAGCCATGAGCGGCCTACTGAGAACATTTCAAAAACCTCTCAGCACTATCGGGCGAATCTTCTCCGACGACAACTCATTGCCGACTGCAGGATCCGGAAGCGGTAGTGGCGGTCGATCGTCACGGGGTTCACGTGGGAGACGGTCACCGCAGGCCTATTTTCAAAGTCAGCCTCCGTCGGGTCATCTGCCGCCCACCCAGCAACAGCAGCAGCAGCAGCAGATTCAACAGCAAGAGGCCCTGACGAGACATGCCCTTCCCGCAGAGGAGGCCGCAGCGCGACAAGCCAGCGCCGAGGCCGCCGAAGCGCAGAGAGTACAACGCGCTGAGCATGTCAACGTGGTGGAGACCCTTTCGGGCATGTTTCCTGACCTTGACAAGGATATAATTAGTGATGTTGTGTATCAGAAACAGGGACGGTATGTATCTCTCCCCCTTTTGAAGTGGTAATCTGTGATGCGCGAAGGACATGCTGACTGATTTAATTCTCTAGTGTGGGGTTAGCTGTCGATGCGTGTCTTGCACTTTCGTCATAGAGGCGAAATAGTGGTCTTCTTTGAGTGGACGTGTGTGCAGGTTTGTCTGTATATATATATATATATATATGTGTGTGTGTGTGTGTCGGGTTTCAAAGCATGAGCATCTTCTCTTCTGGGCGCGTACTCATAATTCTATTTTCTTCGTCATTCTCATTTTCATTTTCATTCTAATGGCAAAATCTTCTCTGAACAAGACATGCAGATACCGCTCGGGGGGTCTTTTGTGGAAAGGTTGAGCAGCGTGTCTCTCGGCTGGCCGATCAGGGCCATGAGGAGAAGTAGCAGAGCAAGTATGTTGTGCTAACAAAGACTTGCATGCCCACCCAATGGTTGAACGATACGTCTTTTTGGTGCTTTTGGTCAATCTGGCCGTAAGAATGCCGCGTGCCTTTTCTCTTTGTCGTCAGAACTCAGCGCAGAGCTCGATTCGCTTTCGGTCGCACATTTCCGAACTACATTCTGCACGTAAAGATACATACAAGACAGACATAACTCGGTCGTTCACATCAGTTTCCATCGCTTCTCGGATGAGGGCTGAGAGTATTGTTTGGCTGTTGCTAGCCAGCAAAAGTTTGCTACATCCCACCGCTTCCGCCCCCTTCTTCGACTGGTTTAAAAATTACCAGACTTGGAACCCCTGTCTGCTTACATATAAGCCTGTATGTACGGATACATCCATTCTGAATTTCTGTCTGTCAAGTCAGATACAATAGACCAACAACGTGGCAATCGAAGGTCGCGAGTACCTACCTAGGTAGTCGCGAGACGGAGAGACATCCGGGCAGTCAGCTTGACACAGATCTGGAGAGGTCAATCACAGCAACGCCGTGCTACAACCGGGAGGGTTGGGCTAGTGGCCGCCCGGGCGCCCGCCGCCATGTACATACCGTCCGGTTGACGGTTTCTGTGTGTCACTTTGGTGTCACTTTGGTGTACTCCGTACCGTCGGCAATTTGAGATTGACGTGTACCAAAAGGGTACGTACCTAGGCTCGTAAGAAAAGAGGTTCCACCAACATCCATCTAGGACTTCTAGGTACCTACATACCTACGTACCTTAGGTAGATAAGTGTTGGAAGTATGTACTTATGTAGGTATGTACCAGCCTAAGACATGAACAAAAGCCCATTTCAAGTAGAATTTTGACATGGAAGGTCGACGGAGTCCTACCTACCACAAAACCAAAACCATCTCACGTTTGATTATATATTATATATGTGTAAGTCTTGGTACCTTGTACAGAGTACTGGCGGCGTCTGGCGCCCTAAAAAAGGAAGGGGGGATTGAGAATCGCCCGCCAGTACCTGGTACCTTTTACGGACCACGGCACTGTGCATCAATCACATCACGTGGCGGAGCCGAATAGACATCGCGACTGCAACAGTCCCGCGCCAGATCTGTCTCGTTGCGATGCAACAACACGCGACGGTCGGAGTTGTCGAGGAATGTCTCAAGACTCTCCCCGTTCCAAACATCGGACTGCATTCTTGCTCAGACGGTCGCTTTTTCTTCCAGCCGGCGGCCTTCCTGATGTTAAAAATGTCTTGCACTCAGCGTCTTGGACCTCGTCCAGCCATGGCTGCCGTGCCACCGCAAACTATATCGCCGGGCTATACACCGTCTTTTTGTCTGTCCAGACTGATCAACCATCGAGCACTTACCTAGTTTCCAAGTTAAGCTGCCTCTGTTTGCTTCCATCGCTCCGCATTGCAGCGAGGAGGTTGGCCTCACTAGTTGCATAATCCTGATCCTATACGTTCTGTCAGGCCTTGAGGCTTGGCTCAATCACGGGCTTCGAACGTCGTGCCTTGTACACCTGTGTCTTACGTCTTCGTTACACTGGTGGATGTCTGAACACGACTGATCGTTACGATCACTTCTAGATGATGGGTACTGGAGTCGTTTGCATGCTCGACCATCTCGGACCGTCTACGAAACTATAATACCTTGGGCGAGTCTACTTTCTTTTATGTTTAGATTTCGCTTGCCATCCCAAGCTCTTACCTACAATCCCAAATTTCTTCTTCACCATCATCACTCCGCAATAGACCAGATTGAAGGAAGAAGGACGAACTACTCCAGTCTGGCTTGTGTCTACTGCTCACCCTCGGCTACTCGTCGTAGCTATGGGGACCCCAGAAAGAAGAGGCAGTCTGCAAGTCGAGCCGGGAAGCCCTTATGAACTCCTTTCTCAATACAGAGAGTCCGATAAGATTTGGTCAGAGATCTCGAATTCTTTATCTAGGAGGACTATCGATAGTTGCCGAACGCGTCATTGGACAGTCATGAGCCAATGGAAGGGGGGCGAAGAAGCCAAGAATAAGCTGTCCAGATTATACGAGAGGTAAGAAAGCCAAGATACGCGGCACGCCGAGCAAGGCATTTATGAGGCGCGTCCTTCGCACAACCTCTCCATACTCACGTGCCTGTCCATACTCATGTGCCTGTTAGGGGCAAATCGAATATGTGGGCGCAAATTGCAGCAGAAATGGCGGTCCCGTGGAGAGAAGCAGAAAGGATTCATTGGATCATTGGAAAGATACAGATGGCGAAAAGAGGCAGCGATGATTCCTTTCGTACGACCCGCTTCAACCTTACACCGTCCCAAGTGGACGACGCTAAAGTGCAAGCGCAAAGACAGCAGCGGGATCAACAGCAAGGTCAACAGCGGCAAGTGACGAAACCAGAGTGGTCTGGAGATGAAGAAACCTTACTGTTTGCATACAAAAGGTGTGGCATGAAGGACTGGGAAGACATTTCGAGGCTTTTGCCTGGGCGGACTGCCGATGGTTGCTCTAACTACCATGCGAGACAAAGTAAAACCGGACCTGCATGGCCCCAAGAACGCAAGAATGAACTATGCAAACTATATGAGAGGTAAGTAATGATCTACCGAGCAAGACAAGTGTGAATTCTAGAATCTTGCTTCGCCCCCATAACCGCCCGGCGCCAGACACTTACACATTTTATAGCCTCAAATCAAGCATGTGGGCCAAGATTGGAGAAGAGCTAAAGATGGAGTGGGAACATGCCGAATATATGCACTGGCGTCTTGGAGCGGCGGGAATGGCGGAGAGAGCCGGTGTCCCACTGAGTACTCAGGCCGACTTCAGACTTGCGCCTCTCGAAGATGATATTGATAATGCTGAGGTGGACCAGCATCGGGATCGGGAACATGGTGAATCATCACGTCATCATCATCCCCCTCTGTCCCAAACTGAACCAGCGCTGATGGCGCATGAGGCACGGCTTGGAAGTTCTGTGACATTGCCGAGTTTTGCGCATTTCGCAGCCGGCGTCGATCTTTCCTAATCCTTTGGACCGCTTCCATGAGAAACATAGAGAAAGGCCCTGCCTACGGAACGCCTACGGGACACTCAGTGATACATCGATTTCTTTAGTCATATCAGTCAGGCAGCATCTCTCTATGCGATGGCGGCTCGCGGCTGGCCAGCCTTCCTAGCGTTGGACTCACAAGAGCGCCGATACATTGGTTATCGGTGGCTGGGATCTAAAAAAAACATGAGTAAATCTAAAAATGGAAGAGGTTATGAACAGTAACTAGGTAAGGTCTTTTAGTCTTTGGTGGTGCAAACGTATATTCTGGTGTTATACACCACATGGCGCGTGTCACGAGAGCAGGCTGCAGAATCAACGACCAAAGAATCGGATAAACGGTTTCGTTAATTAGCAGAAACTTGACGGTCCGTGGCCACTCCATGCCGATATTCAAAAGCAAACACACGTAGCAGCAGCCGCAATATCAAGTTCGAAATGTTTAAGGCTCTTCTCTCGGCCTCATGAATTACGTCGAACCATGCTGCCAGCCTGCCACCACGACCGCCTCCAGACTGAACAAATTACAATTATACCACCGACTGACTGGCATAGTATTCTTTGAACAAGACACACAAATACTCATTGCGGGTGTTTCACTATTTAGTGGAAAGGTAATACGAGAGGATGAGCACTGTGCGTCCCGAGTGGTGGTAGAAGCCGTAAGGAGAAGTAGCAGAGCGCTTCTGTCGTGCTCATCAAGACTTTTATGCGAAAGCGATGCCAGATGGTTGAACGATGTGCTCCTGGTGATTCTGGTCAATCTGGCTGTGAGCTTGCCGCGGACGTTGTCTCTTCGTCGTCAGCCCAGAGCTCAGTTGAGTCAGTTCGCTTTCGGTCTCACGTTCTCAAACTGGATATTCCGAGAACAGATGCAAGTGAGAGATCATCAATCGTTGAAAACAGTCTTCATCGCTCACGCAGATTGAGGGCTTGGAACAATGCTTGACCGTTGCTAGCTAGCCAAAAGCTAGCCACATACCGCCATTTACCTTCCTCCCTCCTGTCAATCATATTGTGAAGGAAATCCCGAGGACAACGAGAGCGACGATCCCATGATTCATATATCGAAAACATGGTTCAGTTCCTATGAGGGAACCGGCAAAAACCGGTTGAGATTAAAACCACCGAGTCAACTGTCCCTTGAATATGGGTATTGTCCGTTTGAAAGGTCCTGTCACCTGTGTGTCACGTTGGTGTACCGTCGGCAATATGAGACCTCAACTGTCCTTTGAATATGGGTATTGTCCGTTTGAAGGGTTCTGTCACCTGTGTGTCACGCGTTGGTGCACCGTCGACAATATGAAACCTCAGACGCTTGAATCGACATCTGAAGCGGAGTCCTCGAAATCCATGTCGTGGCACGTGTCGCGTGCATAGGTGTGTAACCGTGTGACCGTGAATCCCTCGCAAAACATCTTGGCCAGAGAAAGCCGCGATTACAACGGTCAACACCATCTCACGTCTGGTGCACACACCCATCTCCATGTAGCCACGACTCGAGCATACTGGCAACCAGACAGTCCCGCGCCAGGTCTGTCTCGTTGCGAACACACACCGGCCTGTAACATGCAATACGCGCCGGTCGGAGTTGTCGAGCAACGTTCCGGGACTCTCCCCGTTCCAACATCGGACTGAATGTCTTGCTTAGACGGTCGCTTTTTTTCTCCAGCCGGCGGCCTTGGCCTGATATTCGAAATGTCTTGCACTCGGCGTCTTGGACCTGCTACCGTGCCACCGCAAACAGTACCGCCGAGTTGCCAAGTAAGCATCGCTCAGCATTGCGCAGCCCAGGCCATTCGTTCAGCAAGGAGGTTGGTCTCACTGGTTGCATGGTCCTGATCCTATCCGTTTTTTCAGACCGAGGCTTGACTCAATCACGGCTTCGGACGTTGTGCCTTTGTACACCACACCTGTAGGGTGTGGCTTACGTCTTCGTCACACGAATATGACTGATCGTTACTATCACTTCTCAATGATGGGTACTGGTCCCTGGACTCGTTTATATGCTCGAGCCTCGAGCACCTTGGACCGTCTACGAAACTATAACACCTTGGGCGAGCCTATTTTCTCTTCTGTTCAAACCTCGCTTGTCATTCCAAGCTGCAATCTCAAACTTCTTCTTCTTGATCATCACTCCGCGATAAGCCAGATTGAAGGAGGCGCGAACTAGTCCAGTCTGACGTGTACGTACTACTCACACTCGGCCCCTCGTCGTAGCTAATGGTTCGTCAGAAAGAAGAGACAGTCTGCAGGTCGAGTCGGGAAGCCGTTGGAGTTGGAGTTGGATAGAAGAGGAAGATGAACTCCTTGTTCAACTCAAGAAGTCCTGTATGTCGTGGCCGGAGATCTCGACTAGTTTACCTGGGAGGACTCTCCATGATTGCCAGGATCGCTATTGGTTCATCATTACAAGAAACCTTTTGGAGGACGAAGAAGGCAAGAATAAGTTGTCCACATTATATGAGTGGTAAGAAAGCCATGTTACGCCAAGCAAGGCAACTATGCCATTTCAGAGGCGTGCTTTGCACAACGTCTCAATACTCACGTGGCTGTTAGGGGCAAATCGGATATATGGGCGCAAATTGCAGCAGAAATGGCGGTCCCGTGGAGCGAAGCAGAAAGAATTCATTGGATCATAGGAAAGACACAGATGGCAAAAAGAGGCAGCGATGATTCCTTTCGTACGACCCGCGCCCACCTTCCGTCGCCTCAAGTGGACGAGGCTGAGCTGCAAGTACAAAGACGGCAGCAACAACAGCACAAAGGGATGGGATCAGAATGGTCTGGAGATGAAGAGACCGTTCTGTTTGCATACAAAGATGCTTGCAAGTCGTGGGAAACGATTTCGGATCATTTGCCCGGGCGGACTCCCTACGGTTGTCGTAGGTATCATGACAAACAAAAAACAACAGGACCTGTATGGTCCCAAGAACGCAAGAATGAATTGTGCAAGCTGTATGAGAGGTAAGTAATGATCTACCGAGCACTACAAGTATACCTTATGGGACCTTGCGTCGCTTCCATAACTGCTTGACACTCACACAATTGATAGCCTCAAACGAAGTATCTGGTCCAAGATTGGAGAACAGCTGACGGTGCGGTGGGAAGCGGCTGAAGATATGCACTGGCGTCTTGGAGCGGTGGAAATGGCTAGGAGAGCCAGTGTCCCACTGAGTGCCCAGGCCGCCTTCAGACTTGCGCCTCTCGAAGATGATATTGATAATGCTGAGGTGCGCCAGCATCGGGATCAGGGTCATGATCAATTGTCACGTCATTATCATCCCCCTCTGTCCCAAACTGAACCAGCGCTGATGGCGCATGAGTCACGGCTCGGAAGTTCTGCGACGTTGCCGAGTTTTGCGCATTTCGCAGCCGCCGTCGATCTTTCCTAATCCTCTGGACCGCTTCCATGAGAAACATAGAGAAAGGCCCTGCCTACGGAACGCTCACGAGGCACTCGGTGACACATCGGTTTCATCGGATGCAGCGATAGTGATACATTATAAATAAGCCAGGACATCTGCAGCAAGAAGTTAGAACAAAGTTGCTGAGGCCTCCAGAGCTGAGCTGAGAAAATTGGTGCGGGCAGACTCGTCAGAGCGAATTTGCGTGACTACTGGTAGAATTCAGGCCTCAAACTTTTGTGCGAATCATGAGTAGTCGCGTATGAGGCTATGAGTTTCTGGTGTTGGACTTTGAAGCTGATTTAATAGATGAAACCAAGTTTGGGTCAGTTCCATCATGCTGGCGTCGTGTCCGGGACACTCGTGGATTTTCATGTCTTTACTGGCTGACGGGTTTCCTTATTTCTTCCATTGAAAAGGCGATGTGTGTGCGAGGCAGGACGAATGATGCAAATGCTTTTTGGTCAAGGCGCAGACGTCGTGG
Organism: Claviceps sp. LM84 group G4; assembly: GCA_018360345.1. Classification (NCBI taxonomy): domain Eukaryota; kingdom Fungi; phylum Ascomycota; class Sordariomycetes; order Hypocreales; family Clavicipitaceae; genus Claviceps; species Claviceps sp. LM84 group G4. The sequence goes on along the minus strand of SRQH01000129.1, from coordinate 6,833 downwards.
GCACACACGGCTTTAAACGACCGGATCAACGCGTTCATGAGCAAGATGGCACGTCCGTGACCACTCCATCAAGCACACAAACGCAGCAGCGGCGGGAAGTTGGAACAGAAGCATGAACAGCAGCAGTTACAAAAAATAACACCAGGGGATCTTTAACTCCCAATTGAAGACCTCACGCGACCAAGACTGATTAGTCTAACCCCTTGCGCAAACCACTCGATATCACAAACACGTTGGAACAGTTCCCGAGTCCCACCACGATCGTCGCCAGCGGCCAAACTCAACAATGAACACCGATGACTGGTACATACATACTTCTCACGGCGTTTTTTCGCTGGTTTAGACTGACGAATCACCGACTACAGCTTACCGCCGACGGACTACCTCATATGTAACGTACCCACCTAGGGTCCTAGGCGCCAAGCATGCCGCCTCTGCACGTTGTTCGCAACTGAACAAATCCAGGAATTATCTTCTTGAAAACGCAGGCCGGCTTCCACGTAAAACGCGCGTGAGCGGTCTTGACTTTTGAGCAGCTTTCGATCGACGATATGTCCCGGGACTTTTGTTTTGCGAAAAGTGCCTCAGTTCGCGCCGGGCGCTAACGTTAAGGATTGTGCAGTCGAAGCCGCCCGTTAGACCAGGCTAATACTTGTTGCATAATTCTAGTCTTTTCGTCCTGCCAGCTGGTTGAATGTGACCATGCTTCGCACATCTTATAGACTTATCTCGTTCACTTGCGAATTTCATCTCTGTTTAATTGATCAATGATAGATTTTTGAACACGGAAGTGGCAAGGGCAACCGTTGATTTGATGTCACTGTTCGACGGCGGGTAGGGAATACATTCGTATTCTTGAGCAGTCTGAAGCTCCCTACGGAACTATATTACCTTGAGCGAGCCTGCTTTCTCCTATGTTAAAATAGATCTGGATTCTCGCTTGTCATCCGAAGGCATTAGTTCAGCTCTACTAACAATCCCAAACTTCTCCCTCTTCTTCGTCATCACTACGCAATAAACCAGATTGTAGAAAGACAAGACTACAAGTTCGTGCAAACTAGTCCAGTCTGACGTGTACCTACCGCTAACTCTCGGTCCCTCGTCGTAGCTATGGGAACCCCAGAAAGAAGAGGCAGTCTGCAAGCCGGATCGGGAAGCTTTTGGACAGCAGAAGAAGATAATGAGCTCCTTGTTCAACCAGTGGAGTCCCATGTGTCGTGGCCGGAGATCTCAAATGGTTCACCGGGGTGGACTCCCAATAGTTTTTGGGATCGCGATAGGATTCATCACTTCATCATTGACAGATTTGACAGGGTCAGGAACAGGATCCGATCGGAGGCCGAAGAAGCCACTCTAGCCAAGCTAGCTACATTGTATGAGAGGTACGAAAGCCGTTATACGCTGAGCAAGGCAATCAGGATATCCCAGACGCCTTCTCCATACTCACATCATACATGGCTATTAGGAGCAAAGCGGATATATGGGCGCAAATTGCAGTACAAATGGCGATATCGTGGAGCGAAGCTGAAAAGATGCATTGGTGCCTTGGACAGGCACAGATGAGGAAAAGAGGTAGCGATGATTCCTTTCGTACGACCTGCATCATTCTTACATCGCGTCAAGTGGTCGACACCGAGATGCAGGCGCGAAGACAGCAGCAGGATCAACAGCTGCAGCAACGACAGGGGCGAGGGGTTAGGCAGCCAAGATTAGTATGGTCTGGAGATGAAGAGACCGTCTTGTTTGCATGCAAAAGGGCTAAAATGTCATGGAAATACATTTCGGCCCTTTTGCCCGGGCGGACTGTTTCTAGCTGCCGGGATTACTATGATCGTCAACGCAAATTAGGACTTGAATCAGAATGGCCTCAAGAACGCAAAAATCAACTTTGCAAACTGTATGAGAGGTAAGTACTAAGTAATGATCTCTTAAGACAAGTGTATATTCTCTTCAATCTTGCTTCGATTGAATCGCTTCCAATGTCCATAACTTATAAGAGCTTGACACTGACACATTTCTTAGCCTCAAACCAAGCATGTGGGCCAAGATTGGAGAAGAGCTGAAGGTAGGATGGAAAGTTGCCGAAGATATGCACTGGAATATTGGAGCGAAGGAAATGGAGGAGAGAGCCGACATCCCGCTGAGCTTCCAGGCCACCGTCGAATTTGCGCCGTCCCAAGCTCGCAATGTCGAGGCACACCAGCACAGAGATCAAGAACATGATCTGGTACAGCAATCATCATGCCACCCTCATCATCATCCCCATCATCATAACCATCATCTTCATCTTCATTCTCATTCTCATCCTCATCCTCATCCTCATCCTCATCCTCATCCTCATCCTCATCCTCATCCTCATCATCATCCTCATCCATCTCTATCTGTATCTGAAACTGAACTATCGCCCATGACGCACGAGGGACAATCTGGAAGTTCGGTGACTTTGCCAAGTTTTGCGGAAATCACGGCCGGTATCGAGATGCTCTGGAGACCACCTCAACGCCAGATATAGAGAAGGCGGGCATCCTACCTGACACTGTTCGATCCTCACAAAGATAAGAATAAGCGCATGTATCCAATCGAAATGATGTGGAGCGACAGATTGTCCACGACATGTTCTAGCGAGAAAAAGTCGCGGGGGCTGCTGTCACAGAACGTCGGGGTGAGAATGTATTGTATTTCTGTGTGTCCTCTAACTACATGACGGGAAGAAGAACTACTTTTATAGTTGGGAGAAGATACCTTCTCTACAGTTCTATCTGGACAAGTGGGGTTGCTATCTAGTTGGCAATTGTCTGGTTGACAATTGTACAATGGTGAGAAACCTCGGCAAATGTGACGAATATGCCGGCAGATGAGAAGTGTTTAGCAGATGGCGTGATAATCGTATGAAGATATCGTGAGAAGAGTTTTCACCTCGAGTTGAACCTATGGAAGTTCTCCCGGAAGGTGAATGATGAATGTCGCTTAGAGCGGTGTGTCGGGATCCTGACTCGGGTGACGTATGTCGCTCAGGTCGCTCAGAGTCTTGACTGGTCTTGTCGGGAGAAAGATACACCGGACCCACATAACTGCTGTGGTGCCTGTGACAGCTGCCAATCGAGTGCGGGCAGAGTCGTTAGAATCATTGAAGCAACTTGTTTTCAGTATTGGCAGAACTCGTGAGTCGTGCTCGAAGGTGCTCAGCTCCGCATGAGGCATTGGGCAGTATAGTAGTATGGGAATTTCAGTATTGATAGCAGACATAGTGTGATGGGAGCCATCAGTGCACTCTCTACTGAAACATTATTCTGTCTCAACCAGTGTTGGATTCAGCTACGTATCATAGCCACTACAGCATCACAGTTCTGAGATTCTGATTGTCTGAAGCATATCAAACAAGGTTAAAGTGATATACGTCGACTGCTTTTCAAGCATTTTTCATCAATCCAAACATAAGAAACTAGGTCGCTACTAGCAGTAAGATTGACGGAGTTGTGGAGAGTTCAATCACAGGTATGCTGTGCTACGAAGCAGGAAGCCAGACAATGTCAAGAAATGCCATGTGGGAATCGGGATGGTTAGGCTAGAGGGCCGGGAGGCGCTCTCGTCCAATTCACGGGTTTTGTGTGTCACTCTGGTGTACTGTCGGCAACATGAGATGGATAAAGATGCGTGCGCATCATGTGTACATTCACATGCTCGTGAGCAGTCCCAGGAGGTGTAGGTAGAAGTTGAAGACAGTGACGCGCTGTGCAGTGTGCCAGCCTGCCAGGAGTCAGGACGCGCCAAGACAACCCTCTTGTTCGAGTCATGGAAGAAGCGACCAATGACAGAGATTCGGCGAGAGCCCCACATGATATCCCCACTGTGACTGACCACTGACCACTGACCAGTGACTCGTGAGTCGTGAGTCGTGACTCCGTGACCACTTGCTCTGAGCTGACAACTGTGAGAGGCTGGATAGGTATGTACCTGATAAAGAGGCAAAACACGAAATGTGCGCCTTCGCGACGCGTGATCACACGATACCTTCAGTCTTGCTAACAACAAACTTCCATTTCAAGCATAATGTCAAAAAGGTCAGAGACGACACTCGGACCATCAACATGTCGTGGCACGTGTTGCATAACTTGACTCTGTACAAGTGCGACTTGAGCACATTATTATTGGCAACCAGACAGTCCCTAACAACACGCCGGACTTGAACGCAATAGTAATACGCGTCGGTTGGGGTTGTCGAGGAACGTCCCGGGAGTCGGGACTGTCCCCGTTGCAAATATCGGACTTAATGTCTTGCTAACACGGTCGCGTGTTCTTGCAGCCGGCGGCCTTGGCCTGGACTCCTGGAGTTCGAAATGTTCTTGGACCTCGTCCAACTATGGCTGCAGCCTGCCGTGCCACCGCAAGCTACATATGTCGCTGGCCTATACATACACCATTATGTTGTCTCTCTGTGTGACCAACTGCCCAGACTGATCAACCATCGAGCACTTACCGAGTTGCCAAGTAAGCTGCCTCTATTTGCTTCCATCGTTCGGCATTGCGCAGCCCCGGCCATCCGTCGAGCGAGGATGTTGATCTTTCTGGTTGCATAATCCTGGACCTCTCCGTTCTTTCAAGCCTTGACTCAGTCACGGCTTCAGAACCTGTGCTTCGTACAGGCTTACTTCTTCGTCCTACCGGGGGATGTCTAAACACATATGCTCGAGCACCTCGGACCGTCTACGAAACAGGTATAATACCTTAGGCGATCCTACTTTCTCTTTTGTTAAATTTGCTTGCCATCCCAAGATACAATCTTAAACTTCTTCTTCCTCATCATCACTCCGCGATTACCAATTTGAAGGAGGGAGGGCGAAGTAGGCCAGTCTTACGCGTACCTTCTGCTCACATTCGGTTCCTCGTCGAAAGCAATGGGTCACTCGGGAAACCGTTGGACACCGAAGGAAGATGGACTCCTATTTCACTTCAAAGAAGCCCTTAAGACGTGGCCGGAGGTTTCGAAGAGTTTGCCTGGGAGAAGTACCTATAGTTGCCGAAGGCGTTATTATATGCTCAGGACGCTATGGAAGCGAGGCGAAGAAGCCAAGAATAAGCTAGCCAGATTATATGACAGGTAAGCAAGCCATGATACGCCAACGAGTTATAAGATCCCAAAAGCATACTTCGCGCAACTTCTCCATACTTACGTGCCTGTAAGGGACAAAGCCAATTTGTGGGCGCAAATAGCAGCAGTAATGCAGGTACCATGGAGCGAAGCAGAAAGAATTCATTGGATCATAGGACAGAAACAGATAGCGAGAAGAGGCAGCGATGATTCCTTTCGTACGATCCGCGTCGACCTTCCGCTGCCCCAAGTGGACGGCGCTGAGTTGCAAGCGCCAATTCAAGAGCAGGATCAACAGCAGCGAGGGGTCAAGAAGCCTAAATTCAGATGGTCTGGAGACGAAGAGACCTCCCTAATTGCATGCAAAAGGGCTCGCATGGGGTGGAAAGAAATTTCAGACCGTTTGCCCGGGCGGACTCCCGACAGTTGCGAGACGTACTATCGTAATCAATGCGAATCAGGACCTGCATGGCCCCAAGAACGCAAGAATGAACTAAGCAAACTATATAAGAAGTAAGCAATGATCTACCAAGGAAAACGAGTTGCATATTCTTGAATGTTCTCTCGCTTCCATACCCTCTCGAGTCTCGACACCACTCACACATTCGGTAGCCACAAACCAAGCATGTGGGCCAAGATTGGAGAAGAGCTGAAGGTGCCGTGGTACATTGCCGAAGATATGCATTGGAGTCTTGGAGCGGTGATGAGAGTGGACCAAGCTGGCGTTACATTGAGTTACCAGGCAGTCGAGGAATTTTTGCCGCCCCGAGCTTACAATGCTGAGGTACACCAGCATAGGGATCAAGAACATGATCTGGTACAGCAATCATCCGGCCATTCTCTTTTATTTCTTTCTCAAACCGAGCCGGCACCTATATCTCATGAAGGACAAACGGGAATTTCCGACGCCGTGACTTTGCCGAGTTTTGCAGATTTTGTAGCCGGCGTCGAGCTGTAGCCTGTCCGTTCGACCGGCTCCAAGAGAAACATGGAGAACGGTCCTACCTATAGGCTACCGAACGCTCACGAGGCTCTCAGCAGCCATAGCGCTGAGCGAAGTAGTTGAGCGCAACTTACGTGCTAATATCATTTCATGGTTGACCAATATGCTCTTGGTGATTCCGGTCAACCTGGCTTTGACTCTTGAGACTAAGTGCTGCGGGCGTCGTCCTTTTCCCGTCAGCCCAGAGCTCAATTCCCTTTCGGTCATACGTTCCCGAACATAACCCCCCCGGCGCCAAGCACAGATGGAAGTGAGTCATAGACTCGGTTACTTGACTTCTATCTTGATGAATTATCGCTTCCCAAGAATCAAGATGAAGGGCTTAGAACATACCTTGACCGTTGCTAGCTAGCGCAAAAGGTTTTACTCACATACCACCACTTCTAAGTTATCTCCCTTACTCGACTTGTCTCATCAATCCGATTGTGGAAGGCATCTGAGTTCCCCAACAGGGAGACCGACAACGATCTCACATCTCGAAGAGATCATTCAGTTCTCGATTCTCAATCTGAGGGAATCGACGGAATATGTTTGAGATTGTAACTACTGGATTTACTGTCACTTGAATCTGTTCTTGGATAAAACAATCTCGGAAACGTCTTTCGACGGACTAGTCTATGAGGACAGCAGACCTGCCCAAGTAGGCTGCGGGCATTTGGGACGAGTAACTGAGACAAGTCCAGGAATCAGTCGGAAAACTGCAACGGTTTTTTTTTTTTTTTTTTTTTGGGGGGGGGGGGG